>JANJGK010006161.1:12500-25000 GCA_039081455.1 Macrobrachium rosenbergii
ACAAAAGGCTATCTATCTATCTACAAGCATAAATAAATATAAAATATATATTTCTGATACGTATTTTAACAAGGCAGTTTCCTAGACATAATTCAATAGGCTAAAAAAAAAAAAAATTACAGGTGGCTCTTAACATCCATGTCAAATTGCGTCCGAATATTATGAAAAGTCACCATCACGTAATAGAAGAACAATACGATACAGAAGAAGCACCCAAGGAGCGAGGCTCATTAACAAAATTCACAGGTGATTTTACTTAAATCAATTCAGTCAACAGACATTCTGTGTAGACAAGTGTTCGCCAGATGATGACAGAACGGTGCTTCCATCGTTTCACCTTCAACAATTATACGTCACTTCAGTTCTCCATCCACAAAAAACTGAGGATACGATACATGAACATTCAAATTCTGTTACACATATTTAATATTACTTCAGTGGTTCATGATTGTAACCTCTGGAAATGGGAAGCTGACACCTGTAGACCTTTTCTCTTAAGATATCGATCTACTTTCCAAAAATTTTCCTGAGCTCCGCCGAACAAAACTGAGCAGATTATCATTGAATTGTAATATAATTTCATTACTTTTTATATGAAATTCAAACTCAATTTATAAACTTACAAATGGGTGATCAGAATACATGAACTACAGTATTGGTTCTAATTTCACGACCTCTAATCCTAACTTGTGAGAGAGTGATCGAAAAGTCAATAGGAAAATGTTGGTATCTTAATTCGATCATAGTTTGAAGTGCATGAATGAAAATTGTGAGAAACACGCAGTTAACGCATCTGGATAATACTATGATCCCAATCAACACCAAATCCTTATGACACTATCTTTTGAGTCTGTGACCTAACAAAAAAATAGAAGAGATTTTGGTAGCTTTGCTTTGGCCCATGGCTAATCTGCCGCAAAAAAAAAAAACCTACGTATGTTCTTGCGCAATGCTATTGAGAAAAACAGCAAACGCTCTATTGCATATTTAGCAAAGTCAAATATGCTATTTCTCTGCAAAAACTATTTGTTATACATTTAAAATTTCTTCATAAAAAACAAATTCCTTAATCTCTGTGGTCCTATTTCATTCTTTGACTGTCTTAAGGCAATTTACTTTTTAATAGAACTAGCATTTCTAATGATATCAATGGAAATCGACATAAAATTACGTGTGCAATTGAAATAAATGTCTACCTCACATCAGCATCGAGCCCACTCTCTCAAATAATTGTCATTATGTATTTATTAGTCATGTTGCCGTTGACGGATTCATTCGTGCAATGTTAATTATCGTATGCCTAGAAGAGAAACATTCTCTCTCTCTCTCTCTCATTTTATTCTCAATGGAATTTTATTATCAATGGAAATCGACATAAAATTACGTGTGCAATTGAAATAAATGTCTACCTCACATCAGCATCGAGCCCACTCTCTCAAATAATTGTCATTATGTATTTATTAGTCATGTTGCCGTTGACGGATTCATTCGTGCAATGTTAATTATCGTATGCCTAGAAGAGAAACATTCTCTCTCTCTCTCTCTCATTTTATTCTCCTGCGATTTCGACAGTAGTCTTCTCAATGAACCCTGTCATTAACCGATGACAAAAGATCGTAATGATACAGCCACTGCCCACGAGACACTTATGAAACTATTTTTCAATTAGAACATTATGTGGTTGATGTGATTGTCAGTCAAGCCTCCCGGGAATGATTAGGAAAAAAGTGAAGAAGAAAAATGAAAGGAGACAACTCTTGAGGGCAGGTCAACAGGTATGTCTAATCCGGATAGATTCTGTCACATGTGTTATGGATAAAGATTATAAGGTCTGGGGAAATAAATGTCATTCTCAGGTGGTTGTAAAACAAATGGCACTTTCAAGAGAGTTCTAATATTAAATGATGGTAAATTTCAGGCAATTTTGTTTCAGCTAGCAGGGATTGCTGTGCTCTGTACGCATGAAAGCATGTATATGAACGCCTCAGACATACACATGGCTACATACAGATTATATATATATATATATATATATATATATATATATATATATATATATATATATATATATATATATATAATAATGTATATATATTACTCACATAAATATATGTACATACATAACTTTATTTTCCTTTACTTACATCTTTCAGTGAGGACAAGGTTACTTTTCTCAAAGAGGAAAACTTAATTTGCCTGGAAAATCATCTGACCCCTGTACTAATAATCTCTGCATAGTATCTTCGGTTAGGTTATGTTAACCACTTGCACGGACAATTCCACACAAACACACATATATAGTATGCGTGTGGTGTGTGTACACAAAAAACACTCACACATTTGTGTATATATATTTATGTATGTATGCGAATATAATATATATATATATATATATATATATATATATATATATATATATATATATATATATATATATATATATATATATATATATATATATATATACACACACACATACATACTGTATATAGTATATATATATATATATATATATATATATATATATATATATATATATATATATATATATATATATATATATATATATATATATATATACATATATATATATATATATATATATATATATATATATATATATATATATATATATATATATATATATTATATATCACATATATGTACGTAGGTAAGTGTTCGTAGCGTGTGTGTGTGTGTGCGTATGTGTAGGTGCTTTTATGTAGCAGACATTCTTTGAGAATCCTCCATTTATTTATAAAAGCAATTAACGACGCAAAAAAGATCAATGAAAAGCAAACAGAGCAACATCTGACATCTCTGCTTTTCTTGGAACACAGCTTCTGGGGTTACGAGCTTCATATTTTTACTTTTCATTCCTTTTTCACGATTTATCATCGACAACCCAGAAATGCCTTGTCTTGGGATTAATTGGAATTCTGACGTCTTCCAGCTTAATCCCACGAGACAAAGATTTTGTATAACAGTCTCTTTCTAATATGAATTAAAAATAGGACGGTAATTTTAGATTGTGCGCTTAGTCTGTCTGAAAAAGCTATGTTGTATCAGCATCACAGATCTTTATAAGGCTCATTAAATCTACGAAATAATAACCATCGCATTTCGCACTGTATGGAACAGTAGCCTACATCCTAAGAAAGTTTTTTGGACATATTCTATTTCACGGGAATTATTAACATAACCAAAATTTTACGCAAAATTACTGCTGTAAGCGTCACTACCTTTAAAGAAAAACTGAAGATAATATTTTCCTCTATTTCTTTTGAGTAATTTATGTTGTACATCTTTTATCAGTGCCTTTTTATTTTATCACTTGATATTCAATGCCCAAATATTCCAAGATCTTGTCCTGGAGTAATCAACTTGCTTACCTAGCACATTTTACGATGCATCAAAAAAGCTTGAGTTCCACGAGACGGTGCAATTTTCTACTGATAACACGAGAGTAATTTTGGAGATAGAGCCCCATTACACTGAAAAATTCTTAAAGTTTGGAGGAAAAGAGAGAGAGAGAGAGAGAGAGAGAGAGAGAGATAATTCCCGTTTCGTTTACATGGGAGCCACTCAGTCCTCAGCATCTCCCGACAAAATGGATTTTTGGGGAGGAATAATGAAGGCTTTAGCGTCATGCTGGAAGAGAAGGCGCTTGGAAGACCTGTCTTAAGGTTAAGGAGATAAGATCTCCCGGGAAAAAAAAAATGAATGGAAGAAGAAGAAGAAGAAAGAAACGAAGCTTTGCCTCGGCAAGTCTTTCATTCGACGCGCTTATCACTTTGAAGGTGGAAGATGGATGACCAGTCATCTACTTGCATTTGTACCTTCACTTTGTATAGAGGTTATAATTCACTTCTTTCAGATGTATCTGATTCCTTGTTCTGGAGTTGCAGTAACACGAGCGTCATTCTATAGCAATGGACATTCAAATGATCTTAACTCATCTACACGTAGCGAAGAGTCGCATTGTAACGTGTATGTGATTTACTTAAGTGGGTGAATATCGTATTTTGATGACATGCGTATTGAGTTATATAAGATCTACTGAAACAGCCATCGAGTTTACGACCTATTTTGCTCAAAATAGCATAATTGGTATGGAAATATTTAAAAGAAAATCTGTTGACACCTTTACATTTTATCACTGATCCACATTTCATAGTTAACAAAATTAATACTTCCTGATGAAAAGAGGAAGTTTATCTTACAAACAGACTAGAAACGAAAATATATATCTCGTCTCTAGAGCACATTTCCAATGAAAGCAAGATAACTGAGGTAATGAAATTAATTGCAGCAAAGTTAAAAAAGTTGTGAGAAAATTTTTGAAGGATTTAACGTCAAGATGAGAGTACAAAGTACCATCCAAGTGCCGTGCAGAATTATTTGAAGAATAAGATACGAAAACGAAAATGAATCTGTCAAGATGATGGGACCCGGAGTGTGAGATGTTTGTTTGGATGGTAAGGAGGTAAAGAATCAACATTTCTGAAAATGAAGAAAGTACTGGCGAATCTGAAATAAGGGAACGACAGAGACATGAGTTTCAAATAAGCAAAGAATAGCTAACAAATATTTTTTTAAGGAATGTACGAAAAAGTGAAAATAAAATATTTTCACTTGGAGTGTGGTGGTCTGCAGAAAAATGATATAGAAATATGTATACTGTTTAGATAACTTGTGACTAGAGAAACCAACGGACAATAATTATTTGGATTCCAAATAAAGCTACAACTCAGACGATGTGGGGAAAAAATAGCAGTGAAAGCAATCAAGAACAAAAAGGGAGTAAAATACCAAAGTAGCGAGATCAAATAGATAGATGAAGGATTAGATTAGATGAAACATCGATACTTATAAAAATGCATTGAAAGAATGGATACGACAGGCCATATATCTAATGACATAAATGAGGATGATAATGATAACTTCAAGATTTTGGGTGTGACTGCATTTTTTATCACAATATCCTCTAAGCATTGCTAGCATTACCAAAGTCCGGATGCTATTCTTCTAAAGGCAAAAAGGTGCACTGCGATATACACACACACACACACACACACACACACACACACACACATATATATATATATATATATATATATATATATATATATATATATATATATTATATATATATATATATATACATACATACATACATGCATACGTATATATATGTATGTGTGTGTGTAACGACAATTTTGTCACATACACACTTAACTTTCTTATAATCACTAATAATAAGACAAAAATACCCTTCAGTATCGAATTCACCTTACCCTGGGAATAACCTACATCCGAAGGCAATTATTACTGATACGTGCATCTGCTTTGGACAGGATTCGATAGCCGAGTGGATATGTCGACTAAGCAACCTCTGCATTCAAACCAAGAGGCACAGGTTCGAATCTTGGCCGGGTCAGATTCGCTTAACAGTTATAATTCTCTTTGGGGGTAAGTTATTCCCAGGATAAACTCAATTCTACATTAAAAGATGTGTGAAAAGTATTACGGTTCTGTTGTTTTTCCAATTCCGAATATCTAGTTCAGGTTATTTTAAGTCCAAGTTTTGAAAGGATTAATAAATCACAACACAGGGAAGACCATACGTAACAAATACAGCATTAGTCATTATTTTTATTAGGCAAAAGAGCTTCAAGTTTTCCGAAAAAGTTGGCACCATCAAGTATTATTCAATATATTATTCACTTCTCACTGATTCCTAAAACATCATGCAAACCTCTCTTCTCTTTTATATTTGAAGGTAGTGTAACAACTGGAATGATTCTGATGTAAAAGCACTAAGGGGAATTTTCTTCTTCAGATGTGAATTGCTACCATTTTTTTTGTTGTTGAGGTACTGTAACTATTAATTCTGCTTTTTTGAAAAAGATCAAAGCCTGGGTGTTCTCTCGGACCGTCTGCTGTTCATTGAGGACGGTGCAAAAAAAAAAAAGCGGATTTAATATTATATATATATATATATATATATATGTATATATATATATATGTATATATATATATATATATATATATATATATATATATAGTATAGATGTATATTTAAACATATCTATATACATACACACACACATATATATATTCTATTTCTAAATGTTTAGAGATCCCTAGATTTAATGACAATATTTTTCACTACTAACTGAACGAAATTAACAGTGCCGTGACGATTAAATCATGTACCATTTTTATATGCCGCCTCTTTATCGTCAACATTTTATCACTGACAACTGATGGAATGTTTTTCGCTCATAGATATATTCCTTTTCATTTGCTCAAACGTGCTGGCAAACGAACAGCCTAATCAAGAGCTTTTTTTTTTTTATAATGAGGTGATGTTTCTTAACTTTTTATCGCAATTCTTCTTCCTCCGAGTTTCTCCTATCTTGCAGTTTTCTCTTCTTTTGAAAGCAGATGGTCTCTGGGTGGATGATTCGGGATTACGAAGCGTGCAAGAGGACCACACCTCCAAAAATAACTTTTTTTTTTCTTTTTTTTTGAAGCAACTGTCTCTTGACCAAGGCTGCTCTTAGGAACAGATGGAAGACCTCGGGGTAAAAGCAATTATCTCTCTATCTTCATCTTCTTCTACCTTTATCTATATAATCTGATGTTGATGTCGACCCAGATAATGAAGAAATCTCCGCCAGTCTTTCGACGCTCTATAAGTGATAATCAGGTCAGATTTTCTTAAACTATTCCTTGAAATCCTTAAAAAACATACCCAAGAGCCCAACTACAAGAGTAAAGGTACAAAATATTTAACGACCATATTTTTAACTGAAGTAGACAGACGCTGAATAAATGAAGAAAATGCTAAATAAAAGAATTCAACTTCAGATATTTCATCATATCGAAGCATTAATTTTGCTATCAGCAGGTAGGTAAGATTTCTATAGCCTGGGTCATGAACTGTGTCCTAATTCATGAAGTCTTGGGAAACTGGCCTGAATGCAAGGAGTAAAGGTTTTCTTATAGATATTCATACTGTAAGCCTATCTATAAAATTTCCTAAGTCAGTGATTATTTATCAAATGAGTAATTTGGGTCTGGAGAATATAATTTTCAACATGCGAGTGCGCTGATAAAAACGACCGAGAGAGAGAGAGAGAAAGAGAGAGAGAGAGAGAGAGAGACTTTATCGTGAAGAGGATATCAACCAAAAGCGATCTCACTCGTATATACTGTAACGCGGTCTGGGAATTCATACATTTGATACACTATAATGAGTATCTCAGTTACCTATCTTACATTTTGTTTTAATAAAAGAATTAAATCGTGAAAAGACATGAAGACAAGCGTAGTCTCTTGGTTTAAATTAAAACAACAATAACTATAGGAAGAGGGAACGAGCAACAAAGATTTCAAAATCGAAATAGGAAGAAACAGAGAGAACACTGTGAATATTATCAATACCAAAGATAAGGAAGAAAAAAAAAACATAAAATGACATGAAGAACTCAGACCCAGAAGAAAATAGCCAAAAAGCCAGACAGAACGATCGCAGCGAGTGCACGGCGGGGGCCACGATGGTGGCACACTTCGCAAAACGAGGAGGGATCGCCTGAAAAATGTCTGATATCCGCTGCTGCTACAACAACAGCACTTCAGGCTGTGGAAAGCAAACCTGTTTGGGGTGTCTGACGAAGCAGAGGGGAACTGCTCCCTGCTCGATGTTGCAAGAGAGAGAGAGAGAGAGAGAGAGAGAGAGAGAGAGAGAGAGAGAGAGAGAGAGAGAGAGAGAGAGAGAGAGAGAGAGAGAGAGCAATGCACCAAATAATTTTACATAACGGGCTACATGAAACCTATCCAGGTTACGTGATTTCTAAATATTTTTTCAAAATATTTATTAATTTTTCGACTAGATATAATATTATTAAGAGAAATCACGCATTATTTTATTTTCCTTTGTTCAAATTCGGATACGGGCAGGTACTGTAATGGAGAGTATGGTACCGATCGTACTGTGACAGAGAGGCGAATCCTTAGAAAGTAGAGCATGAAGAACAAAACGAAATAAGGAGGCTGGTGTTCCCATTCGTCCATTTCAGAATATTTCGGGTAGATTATATTCAAAAACACTGTTAGACAACTTCTCATTTCTAACTGTTAATCGAAAACGAGGTAAATTTTATTCGCTGATAAGTTCCTTGGCCAAAATTCAGTAACTGTCAAGGTCCCGTAAGCACGAGAATTTTATGGGATGATTAGCATTTATTTTATCCTTTATCCGGAAGATGGGAAGTGTGGATTTTGTGTTAACTATTCTTTATGATAGCGACGGGGAAAGTCAAGTTTGACGCCATTAGAAGTCAATCAAAATTTCTCTCCCTCGTTTCAAGACTGAAATACGGAACATGAAGAATGGTGGAATATATCGACTACTGACTGAAACAACAGATATGTAATGGAGCTAGAACAGAGACTGAGAAAGAATCTTTTAAAAAGCTTTTGTCAGCAACTGAAGGAATATGAAATAAGAAATATGAAATACTGTACTGTGTACCATAATATTTTAACAGACCCGTTTGATTAAACTGAACTTCTATACTGTAACAAGTGAAAATACAATAATTATGCTGATGAATAAATATGTGTGACTGGGGAAATAATTATTCTGATAGGTAAATATATGTGATTGGTGAAACCTCAAAGTTTGAAATTAACCAATTCGACTAATCAGATTTTATTCTTATTTAGATAAAGTAAGGGACTTTTTTCCTTTTTTACATTTAAACGACACATTCACTATAGGGTAAACCAGATCTATTCACGAAAAGTACACTGAAGAAATGAATAATTTATCTGCACACCAAGCAAGTTCTTTTTTTTCCCCCTTAGACTTTTTGCAACATTCAGACACCTTCAGAGCTCTATTACGCCTGCACAAGAAAACCGGTCGGTTTCAGATCTGTGTTTTACTTTCAAACGACTGCTATGAGAGTTTCTCATATCTAAACTTTTTCCCTTCATCAAATTTCTCCTAGGCTTGGAGAACTACTATGTCTAGTCTTGTTTTTCACTCGCATTTCTTCTCGTTCTTCTGTTCTGTATTTAACGTCTTTCTTGGACGGCCCCACCTTAGCTGCGCTTTCTCAGTTGCTGGCCGAAAAAACAAAAACTAGTTTTTACTTTGTAATAATTACCTTTTGCTTTGGCCATCAAACCCTACGTACAAACTGCCAATGGCAAGTAAGAAACCCCACTGCCCCCCAAAAATATACTGATAAAAATGAGAAGAAAATATACACAGGAGGAAAGGACTACTTCAGACATCACTTTATTTCCATGTTTTCTGCAGTCGTTTGGAAGGACTAAAATCAGAGAGAGAGAGAGAGAGAGAGTGGCTGGTGGTGATTGTGGGAGACATATCTACTCAATTACGTCATATCTTAATTGCTCCAACTGAATGGTCCC
Organism: Macrobrachium rosenbergii; assembly: GCA_039081455.1. Classification (NCBI taxonomy): domain Eukaryota; kingdom Metazoa; phylum Arthropoda; class Malacostraca; order Decapoda; family Palaemonidae; genus Macrobrachium; species Macrobrachium rosenbergii. The sequence continues at coordinate 21,954 of JANJGK010006161.1, forward strand.
TACGAGAACACACTGGGATTTCGTCTTAAATTATCACTGGAGATTTTCTGGACGACGTAACCTTTTTATCACAGATCTGTTTTCTAACTGATCTGTTTACAAGCGGGTTATTAGAAAAAATTGAGCAATTTTTTTAAATGGCTACTCATGGTGCAAGAATCCGTGCTGGCAGAAGGCCAACTTTATATGACAAAATAAGTTATTTTTTCTCTGTAGAATTGTGCCCATTTTTCGTTTTCCAAACAAAGATTCTAAAGAAATTTTTCTGTCATTCACTGACCTCTTCGTTCCCTTGATAGTTAAGCTTTGGAATTCCTCCCAGCTTCTGTTTTCTCTCGTTCCTATATCGCTTCGTTCGGATTATGACCAGTTTTCCCGATACCATTTTTTCACTCTTTCCTTCTGGCTTGTTTTAGATACGTGCTGTCGGTTTTCCTTGCCATCGGCCTTCAAATAAAATAAAAGGGACATAATATCGCCTCTTTCACGGGGTATCTTTACATAGAAGAAATCGAAGTACACAAAAGACTACAGAAAAATTCCGAAAAATAAGGGATACTAGCAACCGCCTCTCCCCCCCCCCCCCCCTCTAAACACATCAGACAACACGACGGTTTAATATCACTGCCTCCATCAACATATTTTATGTAAATCCTTCTCGTCCATTGACGTCTGCAACAAAAGCTCTTTTCAGCCATAAACCAACAGTTACGACAGAATTGTAGTATCGAGGAACAAGCTTCGCAGATTAGTCTCCGTCCATTCATTTGACCCTATTGTGACCTGAGCTAAGAGGGGTTGCCAAATCTCGCTGGGTCCTGCGTCACGTGACTTGTTTTAATGATGTTCCCTTTGATAAAGAAGTCGCCGTTGTCTTTGTTTACTGTTTGCGAGCCTGTCATTCTGTCTGTCGGCCCGTTTGCCTATCTATCGTTTACAGATGTGTTTTAGTTAGTGGGCATGTTCGCACGCTTTTGACAATATGTCTTCTCTCTCTCTCTCTCTCTCTCTCTCTCTCTCTCTCTCTCTCTCTCTCTCTCTCTCTCTCTCTCTCTCTCTCTCTCTATATATATATATATATATATATATATGTATATGTGTGTGTGTGTGTGTACTGTATACATACATATATATATATATATATATATATATATATATATATATATATATATATATATATATATATGTATATATAATATATATATATATGTGTATTTATATAAATTTTCCCTCTTGTACATTGGTTTATATATATATATATATATATATATATATATATATATATATATATATATATATATATATATATATATATATATATACGTGCATACACATAAAATTTAGATATATATAAAATATATATATAAAAATATATATATATACATAATATATATAATTTATATCTCTTGCACATGAGTTTTTTAACATATATGCGTATTTACACATGCATACACCTTCCTTAAAAGTGAATGTGCATGCATACATTTAATCCAAAGAAGCTGAATAAAAATCTTTCAAACGCGAGGTCCTCAGGTATATGCAAAATGACTGAAAGATGCAACGTCATATACCACCTTTGAAGATATTTTACATTGTCGATTTTCCGATATATTTCCTATGTATATGTGCTGAGATTTTGTTGCATGGTTTTCAATTTATACCTTCTGAATTATTCAGTTTCTCGTCGTCCTCTAAAGCTCGTCTGGACTACTTGAGTTTTCTGAAATTCAGTAATTCCGACGGAAACATTATCCATTCTTTTGCGTCTGTCACTGTGTACGGAACAGCATGCACTTGTTTTCTGAAAATATGATTTTCATACAACTGAATAAATTCGTAATGTGAACATATGTAAAATGAAATGAGTATTTTCCTACCATATTTTGTTTATATATTAATATATTTATTTCTCTTCGATAACGATACCCCCATTTCTCTCTCTCTCTCTCTCCCCTCTCCCTCTCTCTCTCTCTCTAACCGGTAGGAATGTTGATATCCCGGAAGCGTGAGACAGACTGCTAGATAGAGTTGAATTACGCAATGAGTGGGAGGGGTAGACACACTATTGGTGAGCCTTCTGCTTGGGTGGATAAAGAAGCTAATGTGGTGGAAATTTGAATATGACAGGGTCCGTGTCATAATTTTACACTGTGGCCTGTCTACATGGAAGAACACACACACACACACACACACATATATATGTATGTGTGTGTGTGTGTGTGTGTGTGTGTGTGCGCGCATGTGTATGGAAAAGCTGTTATTTTTCGCGTAAGGCCACTTCAGAGAAAATAAAACTTATCTTTCAAGATGTACCCGTAAAATTATATTGTGAGGCCGAAATTATATGAACCGGCGAAGCAAGCTACTTTAAAAATTGAATACCTTTATTTTGAAACGAGGAATAAAGAAGAAAAACTAAAGGAATTAAACGGATATGATATATACAAAAGTACAATAAATACAAAATCACAATAAATACAAAATTATTTAACTGATCACCAAAAGAAATAATAATAATAATAAGAAATAACAATGAAGATGTGGAAAATGGCACGAAAGAAGTGACTGTACTAAGTATCTACAATATCTACATGATTAATATACAATAATTAATGACAATAAAGAATTACTAACCCCTCTATTAAGAATGATCCTATAATAAAATGCAATGTCTATCCACATATTTTACTTATGCCCTTTAAAAGGGCGGTCGTCTAACCAGGAGTCAGCCTCTGCTACCAGTGACGTGTGCGTAAGTACACAGAGTCAACGTACCATGGGCTGAACTTCGGGACGTTATGTAACGTCCTCTTGTCAGGACTTTCCGTCTCGACTCTCTATTATATTATATTAACGTCAGTTATGAAGTTATGAGGACGATGAATCGATATAAAATGAAAAGCAATAAGGAAAGGAAAGAGTGCTTTACTTTCATACAAGTAAACTCGTACAGAGCACAGCAATACACCTTGACAAATAAGCATAAGCTAAGATTTAAGAGAGAGAGAGAGAGAGAGAGAGAGAGAGAGAGAGAGAGAGAGAGAGAG
>JANJGK010006161.1:30000-39465 GCA_039081455.1 Macrobrachium rosenbergii
AATCAGGTTAGAATTATACAAATATTTTCCTTACTATTTCCCCTTAATGTTGCATGAGAATCCAAGGGAATAGATGAGCGATATTCCACAATGCGACATACAATAAAGAAGAAATAAGACTTTGTTTTGTATTTTTCGAAATTTTACAAATTGCTTCGCATAATATTTTGAGTTCTGGAATTCAAATTCATTCTGAATTTTCTCATGGCCTTTAAGGTTTTTTTCCTTGGCTCGTGATCCAGGATCACGCAAAGTATGCAATCTGTATCCATGGTGTAATCGGTTTTATTTATATGATTTTTTTTAATCTTCCCTGAAAATTGTATTACATTTTTTCAACACCCTTCAAAATATAAGCACTGAATTACTTTTTTTTTAAATCGTATTACTCCATAATAATCTAATGTTTTATGAAAGTTATAAGGAATTTTTTTCTTTGATAATTGCTTCCGCTCATGTAATTTCCAAATTTCCATTTCTTTTTCGTTGGATCGTGATCCAAGTGATCCAAGTCTCTAAAGAGTAGTGTCTTAAATTATTCATAACTCGATTAGTTTCCTAATTGTCATAGCTAAAATTAAACGATATATTCCTTCGGTAAAACTGCAGTTTCGCTTAATGTTTCGCTCAGATCTGCTGAAAAATGTATTAAATATCGAGTTACTAAGAAAGCAAGCAGAAGAGCGGACACCCAGGACGCTTTGAAGCTCCTTACAACCCCCTTGCCTTACTAAGAATTTCGGAAAAGCCTAAATTAGGAAACTGCTGAATAATTAACTGAACTCGAAATAGAATTCTTTCAGAACTATCGTTCATTTCAGAAATCAACATCATAACTGTTTCAGCCCTCTCGTGTTTTCATGTTACAAGTGAAGGGAAAATTAATTTATTCAAATCTGTATCTTATCAAGAAAATCTCTTCGTTTTAATAACCCTTTTCCTTTATCTGTACAACAGCATCTGCCTATTCTGTAAGCAGCAAATTGCAATTACTCTCTGTCTGTCTGTCTGTCTATCTCTCTCTCTCTCTCTCACACACAGACACACACATATCTGAATTGGTTGAAGTATCTCTACGTCAAATAACGAACTAGTTCCGGGTAGCAACATATTGCAATATACCCGTCTACGTGTATCTCATTCAAATCTCTTTTCATGGCTTCGTAGGAAGAAAGAACAAGAATCTCGCCAAGAGAGAGAGAGAGAGAGAGAGAGAGAGAGAGAGAGAGAGAGAGAGAGAGAGAGAGAGAGAGAGAGAGAATCCTGCTTTACCTAGCAACACGTCGCCTATATTCTCAAAGCATCGGGAGAAAGATAAGGATCCGTTATACAGATAATAAACTTACGCGGCAAGAATAGCCAGGAGGATGCTATGTTGAGGATTTCAAGTTACAAAGCTTATTTTTCAGCTTATTTTTGGAAGGGTCTGTGGCAACTCCTCAGTTTTGTCTTTTATTGTCTTTACGATATATATATTCTACTGGGTTCAATACTGGTATTTTACAGTATTTGAAAAACTGTGAAGATTTCTCTAGAATTGCACCTCCTAGCATTTTGGAACTTGAACAATGAGACAGGAAAGTTCTAGGAAACATTTTTTTACGTAAAATTTCTTCAAGGTTCGAAATTTACACCTGACTTAAAACTCTTTGGGTAATCTTTGGGAATGTTAATAATTCTGAGATTCTTAATCGACGAATGTAAACAGTGGCTATGAATGACTGGAATTGTCTTGAGTAGCGCCTGAATCAACTCGATTCATAAGTTTTTAAAAGTTAGGCGGATTATTATTATTATATTATTATTATTATTATTATTATTATTATTATTATTATTATTTCTTAAAGTCTTACAGAAAGAAACATGCAAGTGTATAATTGTAACAAAAATACAACAGCAGAAGGAAGAAATATGTAAAGATGGATGAACACAGTTAAAAATCGGTAATAAATAAACATATAAGTTTCACAGTTATAATGAATAAAGTACTACGAAAGAGTACAATCTATTTGAATGTATTCGTCGCAAGGGAACTTGAATACAAGTCTTAGAATACCACGAGGCTTATCGTAGTTTTCGAGAGCACTGGTTCAATGGCCACCCCTGGCGCAAGGTAACTTGAAGTTTTAGTTCTAAGTGAGAATATTTAAGACTGGCTGTACTATACATGAGAAATGATATATTCAGTCAGATGACATTAATAAGTATATATATAAAAAAAAAAGATACCAGATGGCATTACGTCAAAAGAATAAAAAGCCTTTAGAGGACGCAGACTAGCTTGCAAATGAATAACAACGGCGGTGCATTATTGGTATCCAAGGTGAGGCATTCAACTCTTACATGGCAGAGGGAGGACGAACTTTACCGCGGAGATGCCATGGTACGTGCTGTGGACTTAAGAAGATCCGGGTTGTCGGGGTTGTTGGCGGGCGTCCATAAGTTGACCCAGGTCACAGAGAGAGGGGTGGGGGGGAGGGGGGAAATGATATTTTTAGAATTGGCTCCGGTGCAGCTTGTGTTACCAGACACTTCGAACTTGATCTCAGACAAAAGAAGAAGAAGAAGAAGAAGAAGAAGAAGAAGAAGAAGAAGAAGAAGAAGAAGAAGAAAAAGGGAGAAGGAAACGAGGTGGGTTTGTATTGGATTTCCTTCTCTCTCTCTCTCATGTGGATTTTACTTATTTCAGTGTAAACATTAAAAACAAGAAAAACATTGCAGAAGTTTTGGGAATATCCTCGAGTATCTCTTACCTAAAGGATGTCTATTTCAATCATTGTTACGTGTTCCATATCTCCGCTTTGTATAATTACCTTCCCGTTACTTTAGTATCTATAATATCCTGTAACAAATCATTAACATATCTATTTGAGCTTCCTTTCGTGATGTTATCTAGGGTACAAAATCTAGGGTACTGAAGGTTTCAGTTCTTCAAAGAAAGCCACAATCAATAAATATATGCAAGAGGATGATCTTTACCGACAAATCTGTGCAATGCCGATAACAATCTCCAACCAAACTGGAAACCAATATTTAAATTTACTTCAGGTTAAAACAATCTTCATATTTCTCGTCTCTATAATCGGTCTGAATAAATTACCAAAGTCAATAAAAAATAAAAGAACGACCAACCTTCTTCCTTTTTACTTTATGCACTGCATTTATCAAGTTAATTAACGGATGTCAAAATTCCCTTTTGCATATCGGCTGTTTTTATACTCCATGTGAAAGTGATTTCAAAGGTTTCAAATACTCCAATTACCTATTTACCTGCTACACATTTCTTCTTACGCATGATTTTTGAAAGCAAACCGGTCAACGGCCAACTCTGGTACGTTAAGGGCCTTAGATATATAGAATAATTCAGAGCTTGGTTTTTTTTTATATTTTTGGGAAGAGAAAAACGTCAAATTTCTCTGAGGTCGAACCTTATGCAACGAAGTCTGCTCTATCGATTATTATACAAATTAACTGATGTTTACTGGGACAGTGGCCGCATTACCGAAAAAATTTATAATATAAAAACAGTCCTAGACAATTTAGGTCAGGTCACCTTTCTATTTTCACAGAATTTACATTTCCAATGGAAAGAATGTTTGAAAATGGATTCGATATGAAAGGTTCCAGTAATTATGCAACATCTTTGCAATCATATTTATTTTTATTATACAATGCGACTAAAACACGAGAAAATAAAACACACTCGAAAACATCCTGAAGTATGGATATTAACTGTGTACAATGTTAACATCGGTGACAAACTCCAGTTGACAAATTTACTTTCTTTTTCGAAACAAAGTAAACTAATGTATTAGCACAATAACCTCTAAAATGACATAATTTTTGTGTATTTATCAAAATAACGTGATCGGATTACTCTACAAAATCAAATGCTTTATGGACTGAAATTTTTCCTTTATGTTACACACACATTCTCTCTCTCTCTCTCTCTCTCTCTCTCTCTCTCTCTAATACTAAGAGAGCGATTATCGATGAGTTCGGGCACATACAGACGAACGATTTGGTTCAGGGGGAATTAAGCTCACACCGTGTAATTAGAATGCATCCATCACCTGTATTTCAATACCCAATTACAGGCGTGGTTACCAGTCTATCCCCTTTTAAAACCTGATGACGGTTTTTATCGTCTCGATTACTATTCATTAGGGAGATGAAGAGAGAGAGAGAGAGAGAGAGAGAGAGAGAGAGAGAGAGAGAGAGAGAGAGAGAGAGAGAGAGAGAGAGAGAGAAATTTTACATTTTTCTTGGTAACAAAAGTAGATAACTGTGTGTGGTGTGTAAGAGAGAGAGAGAGAGAGAGAGAGAGAGAGAGAGAGAGAGAGAGAGAGAGAGAGAGAGAGAGAGAGAGAGAGAGAAATTTTACACTTTTCTTGGCAACAAAATTAGAAAACTGTGTGAGAGAGAGAGAGAGAGAGAGAGAGAGAGAGAGAGAGAGAGAGAGAAAGAGAGAGAGAGAGAGAAAAAATACAATTATATGGAAAACACAAACACAATGTCCTTGTTGTAGGGTTACAGGCATATGTTATCTACGAAAAATAGGGTCTACTTATCGTGATAGGATCGTCTATGGGGGGAACTGATCACCATTCCTTCTATCCTCCTTATGACATCTCTTTTATTTCAAAGTGACTGATAATATATGAAATGACTAAATCACTACATATTACTAACCTAAAGGAATCCTCACGAACAGACAACCTGAGGCGGTGTCACAAGAGCAAGTTTTCTGATAGAGCATCCTACCGCCACACATTTACACCAGTAGCCAACTTTTACCCAGTGCTTAGTTACATATTATTACTAACAAAACTGAAGTCACGCAGGTTTGCGCTCGTCTGTCATCCTTTCAGGAGTTTGAGTAACCTAAGATATTTCACTTTTAGTGAAACATAAATGATAGATAAAGAAAATTATGAATAATTAATGGTGATACTTATCAAAATGCTAATATGTTACGCTTCTACCACTATTAACCCTACGGGTTTTTAAGGTAAATATAAAAGAAATTCTTATTTACTCTTAAATGTCATTGTCATTCAGAGCTTACCTATTCCCCTTTCGCCATAAATTTCATTTCAAACTGTTCACCTGGTAAGAAAATTTTGCGACAACGTTCAGTAAGTACCTTATCTTGTTCCTTTTTTATCAACAAGGTAAATTAGAATGTGATAGTCTGGTGATATTTCTCTTATCTCCTACATTTACTCCAGCGGCGGAAGAAATATTGTCCTCTGGAGAATATGGACATGACCGACCGTAACAAATGTTTCAAAAACTTCTAAAATATCAAAGACCGAAGCGAAACAAATTTTAAACGTTCTCTTCGCAAGGAAAAGTGAATTCTCGTAAGATAGAAGAGTGACCTGACCTAAATTGTCCAGAACTATCTTCATATAATAATTTTGTTTTTTCGATAATGCGACCTCTGTCCCAGTAAATATCAGTTAATTCTGTATAATAATCGGTAGAGCAGGCTTCGCTGCGTAGGGTTCGACCTCAAAGAATTTGAGAAGGAGGGAACAGGTCAACCAGCTTCCGATATTCTTTACCTTTTGTGTATTTTTAAGGGCATCCTTTACTGACATTTAATTTTATTTTAACAGTAATTTTTCATGTATATATATATATATATATATATATATATATATATATATATATATATATATATATATATATATATATACATACATATATGTGTGTGTGTGTGTGAGAGAGAGAGAAATTACTTTTAAAACAAAATTCAATTTTACATATATATGTATACACACACACACACACACACACACACACACACACACACACACACACACACATATATATATATATATATATATATATATATATATATATATATATATATATATATATATATATATATATATATATATATATATATATATATATACCTCTTAAGCTTATCTTTATTTTTCTGTTTCTTGGTGCATTACTGAAGCTATCTTGTTAATAATTTTCCCGATAACATTTTTATTGTTTTAACTGTTAAATGGTTTTTATCATTCGAGTTTAACTGATGCGATATAAAGCCATTTTAAAACATACTACTCTATATCCTAATAAAGCTTAGGAAGATTCTTTCTGTTTGAAAAACAAAACCCTAATCACAAAATGATTAAAGTTACTGAAATTCTTTGCGGATTTTCAATACGTAATTGTTTAGAATGAGTCTTATAGTTGTATTCCTTGTCTTGGCTTGTCGAAAGCTTCTTCAGAGAAGAATTCTTTCATCAAAGAAATCTTCTCCTGTATATATAGGTATATTAATTATTGCTGACTTGCTTATTACTATTTTACGAGCATATTCTTAAGAGCTTTTTGCAGCATATGACATTGCTCATCTAAATTGGATTTGTGTAACGCGTAACTACTTTCCTTTTATTGGCACACGAATGTGGGGGTGTCGCATTGATGACGGTGTAGTAAAATGAGCATGCTAACTTTTATCTCTAATACATTTTGAACTAAGAAACAAATTTTGCTTTTTAATACAAAGAAAGTCATATAACTTGTCCCTGCCTTACAAGAACGTATTTGTTGTTTTCCAAAAATAAAGCTGATTACTAGACATATGCCTTTAACATTCTTACACACAAAAATGAATATGAAAATATACATACACACATATATATATTTATATATGATTTTTTTCGCTTATAATTCCTCTTGGACCTAAGTTATTCCAAGGTATAGTGAACAGGATATTAAACGATTTTTGTGGTGCGCACACACACACACATATACATATACATACATACATACATACATACATATATATATATATATATATATATATATATATATATATATATATAGAGAGAGAGAGAGAGAGAGAGAGAGAGAGAGAGAGAGAGAGAGAGAGAGAGAGAGAGAGAGAGAGAGAGAGAGAGAGAGACAGAATATCTTTTTTTTTTTTTCCATAAACAAGGTGTGTACTTGCAACATATTTAGGAAAAAATAAGAAGTGTCCGCCACTTCAGCCCCAATAAATCCTCGATAACGTTGGGTGTAGCGGAGGAAATTGTATGTATAAAATAAAATAAAATAAAAAGACGTAAATTTTTCGAAACTTGATCCACCCTGACGGCTAAATTATAATGTTGTCGATGACTGATTATTATGCTCCATCGGAAGCTTAATTGATCGACACTTCTGGAAGCTCGCTCTCTCTCTCTCTCTCTCTCTCTCTCTCTCTCTCTCTCTCTCTCTCTCTCTCTCTCTCTCTCTCTGTATGATAATGGATTTTATACCGCACGCTTTGGGATTCTTTCTCTCTCTCTTTTCATGAAATGTATTTTAACACATACGCCTTAAAGATTTTTGTCTCTCTCTCTCTCTCTCTCTCTCTCTCTCTCTCTCTCTCTCTCTCTACAGCTAATTTATTTAAAACACAATACCTGGTGCTCTCTCTCTTGTTTCTTCTTATAACTCTTTACATACATAATTCTGTCTTAAGTAGAGTTAACGGTGCAGCGTTGTGTCTAAAATATCATTTTTATTATTCCTTCACAATTTTCGTAGCTTCTTTGTCTTAGTTTCACTTTTCTGTGTTTACCAAAAGAAGCTTCCCTTTAACAGTTTTATTAGTTATTCATTTTTCATTACACAGACTTCAACGCTTTATCAAGATTTCCTTTAGAGATACTCCCTGGCACCGAACCTAAACGTGTTGATTGGGTACACGCAGATACTCGAGTCGTCTGGAGTCAGGTTTTTTAATGTAAAATTTTTTTCATTGAGTTTTATTGTTAACTGAACGCCATTTATAGGATGCTGTCCTTGGAGTAGCCTACGAGATGAAGGCCAAGGAGTCCCCCCGCCTTCCGTGCGGTCACTACTTCTGCATCGCAGGTAGCTAAAGGAATAACTGTGCAGCATAATCGGGATTATGTTCGATAATTTCTGGGGTTTTCCTAGTCAGAATTTCTAAAGGAGAGATGAGGGCTCTCTTCGTTTTCCTTGTCGTAAAATGGTAAGACGTCAGCAAAGGGTAATGAAGATACAATGATAATAAAAAATCTTTTTGGCGCAGGGACGAGGAAGTACAAAACCTTAGGTAGATTCTCATTCGGCTACTGTTCACGAAACAAGGTTCGGCTTAGCGGAGTTCAATCTGATGATAATTGACAGTAAATGTGAAAAGTATATTTACATTTGAGTACGACACACGAGCAATATAAGTTGCAGAAATACCAAGCATTATTTTTAATTTCAGTGTAGTTTGTAGCTCAGAGGCCCTCATAAGGTGCAGAGCTACGCATTTCCTTTGCTAGAGTAACATGTAACTGGCATTGTATTCCATAAAATAATATGATGCAGAGTCATTATTATTATTATTATTATTATTATTATTTTTATTATTTTGGTATTGTACATTATGGTACACCAATTCAGAGGGGTTCATTTTTATCGCTCAAACATAGATAACCAACGCAGCTCTAAAAAGAACTACTACAATAGTTGTAAAATGCAAATGACGATCGACGTTTGCTAAGTTCATCAAAGCTTAAAATCGAGTTTCTAAATCTACACAACGACCACATTATCTAAGTTGATTCCGTCAAAACGGATAGTGTTATATCCCTACATACTGCAAGCTCTACAGTAAGTGTCAAGGAAACCTCTCAACAATAATGAAAGCCCCAACAAAATATGAAGTTCTTTAATACTGAGCAACTGAAATAATGTAATAGAATGGGTTCTGACTGGAGGTTAATGTCACTGGCGGTGAAGCTTCTATAAAAACATCAATAGGCTCAGGATCTTACGAGTGGTAAATCTCAAGTGATAAATCTTACTACAAAATCGGAAATGATTAAGCTGAGGAGTTTCGAAGCTACTGAACTGAATCGAAAGGCGTACAGACATTGACGTGGCACGGTGGATCTTCTCCCATAGGTATTACCCAATAAGAGCCTTGAGATGAACGGCACTTGATATACTGCGCAGTGTAAGTCTTAACACACTCAAACTGTTCGCAGAGTTTTCTCATTCCACGTTTGCGTTCATATTAATATTGGCATTACATTCAGAAATGCCTCTCTCTCTCTCTCTCTCTCTCTCTCTCTCTCTCTCTCTCTCTCTCTCTCTCTCTCTCTCCATATATATATATATATATATATATATATATATATATATATATATATATATATATATATATATATATATATATATATATATGTATATATGTATATAATATATATATATATATATATATATATATATATATATATATATATGAAATTTTTTATCACACCGTAATTTATATACAATCACGAAGCTACACATGTCATTCAATATCCAATTCTCGCTACTTCGGGAATATCCCCGGAGAGGAATTATCACCGAAGGAGAACTTTTAATTGATAAATGGATCGGTACTGAAGTGTCTCGAACATTCGACACAGTATCTTCCAACAACTCCAGTCG
>JANJGK010006162.1:0-17500 GCA_039081455.1 Macrobrachium rosenbergii
TAAAATTTACATATATACGACCTGATTCGACCACTAAACCTTGTACTACGTGAACATTTACGCACCTGAACAATGTTGACAAACATGATCATTCTAACGCCTCAGAAAATTTAAATTGTATACACTAAGGACTGAATGATATAATAATCATCTGCAAACCATCATAGTATTTAAAAGTCCCAGGCTTAATACAAAGAATGAATGATACTTCCTGTAAGAGATGAACCAAATATGATCAGCAAATCACAGTTAAAGCTAATCTACTGATAAAATCGAATGTACTCGCAAATTAAATATTTAGTAATACACAAGGACCTTCAATGCAAGACACATTATTATAAGAACAGAAAAAACTTAAAGAAATTTGTTTACACTCTTGATTCTCATAAGATTAATATATATATATATATATATATATATATATATATATATATATATATATATATATATATATATATATATATATATATATATATATATATATATATATATATATATATATACAGTATATAAATATATATATATATATATATATATATATATATATATATATATATATATATATATATATATATATATATATATATATATATATATATATATATATACATACAGACATACATATAATATATATATACATATATATATAATTATATATATATATATATACATATGCATGTGTGTGTATGTATGTCTGTACGCGTTTGTGAGCGGGTTAAAAGAAGGAGATGGAAAGAGAGAATTGCGATTGTTATTCAGTTTGCGTTACGTCGACATTCGAGCCGAGAAGTCAATAAAAAGTCATTAATCACAAGAAACTAGCGAATTTTACATAAGAAAAAAGACAATGTATAAACAAGCTTGGTGAAAAGACAAAGATTTTTAAGGAAAATAATATATTTTAAAATTCAGAATTATTATTATTATTATCATTATTATTATTATAGAAGAAGATTATTATTATTATTATTATTATTATTATTATTATAGAAGATTATTATTATTATTATTATTATTATTATTATTATTATTATTATTATTATTATTATATGAAACTGCTGCATCAGCTGCATTTAATTTGTACAGAGTCTTCTTTATTTTTCTAATTATTGCCTTTTCTCTGCTACTGCATCGGGCGAGTAACGTTCCGATGTTTTTCATCTTCAGGAGGGAAAAAGTCGAAATTCAGACGGCATATGTTTAAATATGGAGGACATAAGCCGTAGAGTTTTCTACAATGTATGTATTTGTCAATTAGAGTATATACAATTATTTCGCCAACGTTTCTCCCAGTTCCAGCTGGTATGATCACGGTTTCGGGTAGGAGTAGATTGATGTTGCATTCTCCAGCGGGAGCTAGTAGAGGACTGGCAGATTGTAACTAGGACTAGGATAAGGATAGGGAAGTGAGGAATAGGGGAGAAGGAAGAGTACCCCTGGATACAATCCAGTTAAGCCTGACGGCGGATACTCGGGATGGGAAAGGGGGAAGGAAAAAGGGAGGGAAAGTGAAGTAAAGTAGAAGAGAAAAGAGTGAGGGGCAGACCCTCTTGCGAAGTTAGATTTATGGTTAGTCACCATGCAAGGACCAGACAGAGAAGAAAGGCTCGGAATATGGTTTGTTGGTTCATCGCCAGAACTGGCTTTGATATTAAAAGTTGGTAAGATTGAGATGTACAAACAATTATGTATATTTAATGATTTGCAAATTATTGATTTATACTATTATTATTATTATTATTATTATTAATCTTGTAAGTAATTAATTAATTATGATTATCATTATTATAATTATAAATTTTTTTTTTTTTTTTTTTTTTAATCGGTATTTATATACTTAGGTCTGGGGGGGTCACAATTGACCTTAGGTTCAAGTCTACTCCACCAGTAGTGATCTCTGACTTGGTTGAGGGTGAGATCTCTAGTGGTTGTGAATAAGTTTTCGTCTTCTAAACTTAATTTGTCCCAAGTTTTCTGCCCAAGCCTATGGAACCTGACATTCAGAGGCTCTAATTTGGAGTGATCATGCAACTCCCTTATTGTGTTGTAGTAGGGGGGACTTTCCCTATATGCTTGCCTCAGAGCTTTATTCTGCACTGCTTGCATTTTACTAAGTGCTGTTTTACTCAGTGCACCAAATATGATGGCTGGGTATTCTAACTGTGGCCTGGCTAGTGATTTATATAGTTTAAGTTGGGTTTTTGTGGACAGTCCTTTGAATCTTTTTAATCTACTGACCGTTTTCCTTGCGGTAGCTATTCTCGCCTGTACATGGGGAAGAATGCCAGATTTTTGGAATTTGCACCCAAGAATTGTGACTTGTTGGTTATATGGAATTCTCCTATTGTTGACTATAATATCCCTGGGACGACGAGCAGAAATTGAGAGGATCTGGAATTTGTTCATATTTGTTGTTATCTTCCATTTCTTTTCGTAGTTATTAATTTTCTGTATTTCTCTGATAGTTTTTCTTTGTAGCATACATTTAGCATTTGTAGGATATGTTATGACTTGTGTATGATCATCCGCAAACATAATTTGAAGGCAACCTTGAGATGGAGGAGGGGTATCTTTAATGTAAAAGTTGTAGAGTAATGGGGAGAGAATGCTACCTTGAGGAACCCCTGATTGTAACTGGAACTCTGGTCCAATGAAGTCTTTAATTTTTATTCTTGCCACCCGGTTGTCAAGAAAGTTGCATAGCAGTCTGGTTGCTAAGTCTGGCAATTGTGCCTCCAATATTTTGTATTTTAAACCTTCATGCCATACTTTATCGAAGGCCCGACTGACGTCCCTGGAGATAAGGTTGCAGCCGTATCTTAAACTTTTCTTGACTGCTAGGAACTCATATAATCTGGTTAATGCAAGCTGAGTTCCTTTGCCGCAAGTAAACCCATATTGATTATCATTGGTTAGTAGATTGTCTTCGAGGAACTCATTAAACCTTATTTGAATGATTTTTTCAAGGATCTTACCAGGTATTTCTAGAAGGGAAATTGGTCTATAATTAGAGACAGTAGTTAGATCTTTGCCCTTTTTCCCCACAAAGGGAAGTAGTGCTTTCTTGAAAATGTCTGGCCAGTAGCCCATACTTATGGTTTCATTGAAGATGACTCTTAAAAAGTCCAACATGGAGATTGGAAGATGCTTGATGATAATTTTTTTACTCTAGAATGACCAGGTGCTTTGTTTTTAAAATTATTAATTATTTTGATTATATCTTGCAGTTGTATTGGTTTAATAAACTGATCTTCAACATCTAATCTATTGAGTTCAACTAAATCGTATGGTATTATGTGTTCATCATGTTCATGAAGTGCTGCAATCACTCGCTGTTCATGTTGCAGGTCAAACCTTAAATTCTCCCAAGGGTTTATCCTGAAGATATTAGACCAGAATTCTCTGAAAATAGGCTCTTGGTCTTGGGGTGAAAAGATTTTCCTATTATTATGTAGTATGTAGGCTATTGGTTCAGAATCTGATCCCAGAAGCCTTTTGATCATTTTCCAGAACTTTTCTGGGTCTCTAAAGATTCCTTCAATTTTATTAAGTAGTATCTCCCAAGTCGAATTTATGAGTTCCTTTGCTTCTATTTTAATACATTCTTTGATGTTATGTATGTATTCTAATAGCTGCTGTGTAGGGCCATGAATATTAATAAAAGCTAAGGCTTGTTTATAGTAATATTGTAATTGCTTAAGATTTTCTGTTTCCTTAGAATAAGGTAAGATCTTGAATGTTTTGAGGGGAATATAAAGTTCTGTGGCTTCTTTGATCAACCTGTACCAAAAAGTTATTTTATCATCGATGTAGGATTTATCCTTGTTGATGTTAACAGGTTCGTCATAGTTGGAGAGAGAGTCGTCAAGAGTATCCTTGAATTGGTTCCAGTTGGCATTATTCAAATCAAGTGTAGGGTTGATGGCTACCATAATAGGTCTCACTGTAAGTTTTAATAATATAGGTATATGGTCTGAGGTAGTTAAAGGACCCTGAGTGATTGAATAATTAAAAATGTGGTACCTATTAGAGAGAAGGATGTCAGGTTTGCCCTTGGATCTTCTGTTAAAGTATGTTTGGAAATCTGGTCCTAGAAAATAAACTAGATTCCTGTTCATTAGCCCTTGAATTAAGGTGCCCCTATTATTTGTGCTATTGTGCCCCAGGGCTGGGTGAGTTGCATTAAGGTCAGCTAAGAGATAGACGGGGATATTGCGTCTCATTAAGGACAAGATATCTTGCTGAGGAAACACAGGATTGCTGGGGGGTAAATAGGTAGTTGCTATGATTACTGGTCCCTTCACTGTCTCAAGTTCTACTGCAATCAGGTCATGATTGAATCCATCTATTAATTTGACTGTGATATCACGTCTAACAGCAATAGCTGTCCCTGCATTTTGAGCGTTAGTAGTGTTGCATTGGAAAATGTTGTAATTAAAGATTCTAATGCAAGTAGAGTTGGGTATCCCCGTGGAGTTTAGAAGTATAATATGTGGGGAGATAGAAGAATAAATGCTACTTAGTTCCTTACTACGAAGGAATGTCCACTTCAAGACGTTATGTTGGATGATTGTAAGCGTGTCCATTATGGTGTTTTTCCTTTTGTTAAGTCAAAGAAGCCTGAATTTAGTTTTTGGAATTTATCGTGGTTTATCCTCGTGATCGTGTTACTATATTTGTCTAGTTCTATTGTTCCTTCATTAATGTATTGTATGACTGTAGTATCTGCTAATTTCTCTGTGAAGATGTACTTTATCGTTTTATAGTCAAAAATCATCCTCTTGAGGATATTGTGGGTTGGGTTTTTGGGGTTTGCCATGTTAATGGAAATGTATAGTTTAAGTCCAATTTTGGGGTTCTTGGTTAGATTGGTGGAAGGGAGGCTTGGAAGAGCCGTAGCTCCTTGTATTTCAGAGTCTGTAGTGTTATGGGTTGAGGTTGTTGCTTGTGGTTGTTGAATTGGCTGTTTTTTTGCAGGATGTGATGGCATTTCTGCTTCAGAGTCTGAATCACTTAGAATTCTTTTCCTTTTGGCTTCTTCAGTTTCCATGTCCTCATCAGTTAATAGGGGCTGATTAGGGCTGGTGTTATTTTGATTACCTGAATTTAGCAAAGTTGATACTTTATTTGCTAGCTTGATAGCCTCTGTGGGAATTTTTACCAACGGTAGGCCATTGGCTTTGTAAAAAGCGTCCATCATCTTTTGAAAGGTACCTGGTTCGACTGATTCACTCAAATTAGCCGTGATTATTGCTGTGTTAATGATAGTGAGCTGATGAAGTGAGATGTTGTTGTTGGGTGCAATAGAGCTATTTGGTGCAGTTGAGGCTGTGGCTTGAGCGAAGGTCTTATTTGATGTAATCTGGGATTGTTGGTTCCTGATCGTTTTAGCCTGGTCCTTGGTCAAAGTTTTTCTGATAGGGCATCTTGCTGCCATGGTTGGGTGATCCCCGCTGCAAGTGATGCATTTATGATTTATTTGGTTATTACAATCAGTCCAATAGTGTTCATCAGAAGCACATATTGAGCAGATTTTATAAGTGCTTGGCATGGGGCAGTTCTTTTTAATGTGCTCGTAGCTATAGCATCTCATACACTGGGGTGGAACAACATGAATCTCCTGTTTTAAGTATCTAGGTGGGAAGGATTGGCCGCTGATGAGTAGTCCTTTAATGAGACAATCTCTCACCATTTGGGTGGTTTCAAGTTTAACCTTAAATGTGGTTTTGGTGCTAGGAAGCTTGATGATTGATGTTACCTTCACTTGGTTACGTTGCTCAATTTCATACTTGAGCTCTTCTTCTGATAGATTGTAAACCAAACTATCCGCCTGGTTTACGACTAGTGTGCGTGAAGCATTTAGATGAGGGGGGTCTACAACTTCAAAGTGATCATTATGCAGAGCTAGTTTGGTATCAGGATGAATTATTTTTTCAATTGTTGCTTCATCTGCTATAGCTAAGTAGTGGTTATTAGCCTTTATAAGTTTGTGGATAAAGCATAATTTATCCTGCAGAATAGTCCAGATTGCCAGGCGACGTGATTCACCATCAAGTCCCTGGCTAGTATCTTTAATTTTGACTTTACCCATTATGACATGGTTGAGCAGAGAATATTATACACTGAAATATGCCTGGTAGAAACAGTAAACCGTTTTTATAAGAAATAGATATAAGAATAATACCCTCAGAAAGAAAGAAGCTAATTTACTCTAGGGGATTTGCACAACCTTTTTGGTGATTATGTAAATTTCAAAATTTTGAGAAAATTGTGATTAAACGACGCGGGAAGAATTTTGAAAGGGGGAAAAGGTGTAGAGATATTGACTTTTTAACAAATCTTCAAAAAAAAGTGAAGAATTTCAATTATTAAGAGCGGTAGAACCAAAAAACCATTTTATAAGACTAGAAATTTCAAAGGATAACAGTGGTTGACAGTCACTTTATGGGAGGCAGTGACTACTTATGCCTAACTCCTATGCAGGCACTACTGTAGTAGTATGAGCCTGGACGAAGCAGAATTCCCCGTGCCCCTAGAGAGTTTTAAGACCACAACGGCTACTCCAGGGACAAGGGGCTACTGATGGTGTTAGTAGGAAGAAGTTGGAATGAGATCTGGAGAGATACAAGGGGAAGTAGAGTGGGGGCAGAGCCCCAGGAGGGGGTATGGGAATAAGGATGAGGATGGGCGTATCCAGTCCTGGCAAAGCAATCTCTGAACTGCTACTGCTGAAGGGGGAGGTCCTGTCAGTCTTCAGGATGGAGCTTCCAATGTGGGCTGCTGGATGGAGCTTAAGAGGAGAGAACCTTCCTGGACGGCAGCTGGCAGGAGAATGCGTAGATGAATGACTGGCAGATTGCATAGGTCCTTCTGAATTTATACACGGGCTTCAGCGGGGGGGGGGTCATGGATGGCGAATTCTGATTGGTTGCAGTCAGTGAACTTCAAGCCAAATTTCTGCGGCGAAGCTCGATCCTGACAGATCTTCGCAACCTGGGAATGTCATTCATTCCAGCGGTCCCATTGGCCTGCCGTTGCGGGATGTCATGCCGGCTGACATCATCGGTAGTTTGGCTGCTATTGGGCTGCGGATGAATGATGTCATTATCTATTTTTTCTGTCGTAGTCGGGGGATTGTCTCGAAGGGCGCCTCGCTCATCAGGGGCATCTCCATTCTCAGGGTTGTCATTTTCAGGTATTCGTTGGATTTGGCGGGTGTTCTGCATTATTCTTCTTAAATTCGTGGGTAGGAGCGATGCCTCCTGCGTCGTGTTCATTGTTGGTTTTGTCTCGGCAATGAGGAGCGCCTCTAGCAGGCGCAGACGTCGAGGGTCGGCGGCTCTCCCGATTATACTTATATTTTGTATAATACTGTCGCGGGAGATGGAAATATTGTGAGTAGCACGGGCGTGGTTCATGATGGCACCCTCCTGGGCGTGGCAGGAGATCCTTTTAGACAGACGCATCGTGGTCATTCCAATATAAGCGCCGGGGCATCCTCGGACAGGACATACAAATTGGTAGACCACGTTCTTCTGCTTGAGGGGTTCTCTTGCTGGCGGAGAGGGGTTATTTTTCATCACCAGATCACGGGTGCGACGGTTCTTATAATAAATTATAAGATTTATTCTCTTACTGTCTTCGGTCGGGGTGACGTTTTCCCCCCCGCTGAAGCCCGTGTATAAATTCAGAAGGACCTATGCAGTCTGCCAGTCCTCTACTAGCTCCCGCTGGAGAATGACAGAAGAGTCTGTCGAAACGCGTCGCGGCAACAATTGTATAGAACCAACTGTATAGAATATATAAAGAAGCAGAATCCAGATTTTGACTTTTCCCCCATGAAATGACAAATATAGGCGAGCTGTTAGCACGCACCTCCACTGAAGAGAAGTCCGCAATAAGGAAAATAGAAAAAGTCTTCTACAAAATAAATGCAGCTGAAGCAGCAATAATATTCAATAGAACCAGTAATAATAATAGTAATAATAATAATAATAATTATTATTATTATAATAATAATAATAATATTTGGCCATCATATTTCAGGAAGTGTGGGAATAATTTTTTTAAGTCTTATCCTTTTAACGATTTTGTCAGGTTTAGGAAAGTCTTTATTAGCCAGCCAGACTTGCACATTTCGTTTTAGACCATTTCCATGCAAGCTGATTTACATTTCGGCGTGGACCCAGAATAATCTGCTCTGCATAACGGCACTGGTGCGGAATTGAACATCTGGTTTTCTTGACACTTGCATCATGCCGTTCAGCTGGTTTTCTTTTTCTTTTCTTAATGCTGTGAACTTCACCTGTTTTTCAAGAATTTTCATGATATCTAGAATAGAAATGTGTATAAGAACTTAAATGGACTTACGGAAAAGCTAAGGAAATCCAATTTGTTAGTCGAATGATTGAAACTGGCCACGGCGGACTTAACGTATTCGAATCCCGTTTTCACTCAGTTCCATTATTAATCTTTTTGTCACGATTTAACCTTTCGTACTTTTACCGTTATTTTTGTTTCCTGCTCTCTTGCCTCTGCTCAGTTTTCAAGGCCACCAGTACAATTTGGCGTTCTTGAATCTGCAACTTTATCTGAATAGAATTATACTGTTAAGAAATAAAATTTAAAATATACAATCTGTACAATTCATTATGTCAGTATAGTGCAAAATCATTTTTGTAACATGTTAATATTGAGGCCATAGTAAGAACAATTGTGCCTTTATCTAAATAAAACTGTGGCCAAACCACACTTTACATTACTAATACTTAACTCTCTAATCTGTTCCTTACCATGGTTAGCTAGCTAACTGCCCTCATTCTTCTTTCGCCCATCTTACCTATCAGCTAAAAAAGAAAAAAAAATCTCAACATGTATTCGAAGCTGTTGTAACTAAGCTTAGACAATCACGAACCGACGGTTGCTCAAATTTTGTGAGTAATGTTTCATCTTCTGATTTTAATCAGCCAGAAGTCGTACTTTAGTGAGGAATGTATATTTCACACGGTTTTTGAAACAGAATATATCTAAACTCTAAATTCCTATGCAAATTGTTAATAGCTATTGTGAAATTGAGTGAAAACTCCTATGCTTTAATAACAAATTGATAATAACTATTGTAAAATTGAGAGAATATTATCCACAAAGAATTTAAACGTAGGTAAGAGGCACGAGGCTACTGTAATATGAAATTGTGTCACTGGTATAGTTCGAGATGAAAATAACTGGTTGATTTGGTATGAAATAGAAAGCTGATATCCAAGTGTTTTTGTACCTTGGTAAGTGAATTAAAATGCAAAGATGTCTCTTGCATTTTTGAATATTATGGGATGTATATTGATATTTGGAAATTATTTTTTGTTTGCCATGTTAGAAAGATTCTTGGTGGCTGTATTGGCGCAATTTCTAAAAGAAATCTCGAAGCATTTCAACATTTTAATGTGTAAATTTTTCATTATTAATGTGCAGTATTTCCTCGTCCGTTTGAATTTATAAGGCACATTTGCGAAGTGTTTTCAACGATCCGTTCAGAGTAATGGCATGCATTTAAAATCATTAGGAATAAATCGGGTAATTTCGTGGTTTAACGAGCTGGAATCATCAGTCTCTTGATTTGGTTGCATTAAATGACATCAAAGGGAAATATCACTTGAGATATGTCGCTGCGGCGTTGGTAGTAAATAGGCTCAGCAAAGAAATGTATGTACACTCCTTTTAACTAATCACGCATGCAAGCAGGCACGCAGTCCTGCATACACCCTCCACACACACGCACACACTTTATATATAAGCATATATTCTTTTTGACTGGAATATGTAGAATATGTTGTAAACATCTGACATGTTCTTTTTGACTGAAATATGTAGAATATGTTGTAAACATCTGACATATTCTGTTTGACTGAAATATGTAAAATATGTTGTAAACATCTGACATATTCTTTTTGACTGAAATATGTAGAATATGTTGTAAACATCTGACATATTCTGTTTGACTGAATTATGTAGAATATGTTGTAAACATCTGACATATTCTGTTTGACTGAAATATGTAGAATATGTTGTAAACATCTGACATATTCTGTTTGACTGAAATATGTAGAATATGTTGTAAACATCTGACATATTCTGTTTGACTGAAATATGTAGAATATGTTGTAAACATCTGACATATTCTGTTTGACTGAAATATGTAGAATATGTTGTAAACATCTGACATATTCTGTTTGACTGAAATATGTAGAATATGTTGTAAACATCTGACATATTCTGTTTGACTGAAATATGTAGAATATGTTGTAAACATCTGACATATTCTTTTTGACTGAAATATGTAGAATATGTTGTAAACATCTGACATATTCTTTTTGACTGAAATATGTTTAATATGTTGTAAACATTTGACATATTCTTTTTGACTGAAATATGAAGAATGTGTTGTAAACTTCTGTCAGACTGATTAAAATGAAAAACTTCTGTGCCCAGAAAATAACTGTCTCGAGTTCGAGGAAAACACATCTGAATTCCATTGACATAAAAAAATAGAAGATGAGATGCCTGCCTATTGTTAACGGTACAGTAGGTTCGAGATCCATATTGATCGCTATATTTGAATATATCAGTAGATTATATATTACAGAATGGGAAAAAATATTGCTGTTCAGTTAGGTCACAGAGGGATAGATAAGCAAACAAACAGATATTCGTGGAAGAAAACACACAAACTTACTGGTATTATTTACAATAGGCATGAAACACAAGGCATAAACCGCTTATCATCACAGACGTATTTCATGAGGTATAATCGGATATTTTCCCGATAGGAAGATAATGCAACATCAAACGAAAATATACGAGAGAGAGAGAGAGAGATGAAGCAGGTCTATTCAGTGTAATGTATGACATCTGTCCCAGGAAAAAGAAAGAGGGGAGAGAGAGAGAGTGAGAGGTGAAACAGTTCTAATGAATTTAATGTATGACATCTGCCCCTGGAAACAGAAACAGGAGAGAGAGAGAGAGAGAGAGTTCTAATGAATGTAATGTATGGCATCTGCCCCAGGAAACAGAAACAGAAGAGAAAGAGAGAGAGAGAGATGAAACAGTTCCAATGAATGTAATGTAAGACTGTCCCAGGTAACAGCAGACCGATTGCTTAAAAGAATTGGAAAGGGGGAGAGGTAAAAGGAGGGTAACTCTTTATAAGTGGTATCCGCAATCAAGTTTAGAGAGAGAGAGAGAGAGAGAGAGAGACAGAGAGGTGGAGAGAGGGGGGTTGTTGTGGGGGGCGACCCATATCAGTGTAAGATTTAGGTAGGATAGAAGTGCACTAGTACAAAGCTTTTCACACAGAGAGAGAGAGAGAGAGAGAGAGAGACAGAGAGAGACAGAGACAGACAGACAGACAGAGGGAGAGAAACGACCCCATACCAGCATAGGATTTAGGTAGGATGGAGATGCACTCGTGATGAAGGGCGTCCTATTGTGAATGGATGACATAGGGAGCGGTAGGATGCTGGGACTTTGTTTGTTCGAAAGGAATTTCTGTGATGCAAAGGACTTTTTGTGTTTTAAAGGTCTTTAGTGAGTCGTTGCTTTTGTGCACATTCCAGAATTTAGCCGTATGTGCATGGTTGTGTATATGCAAGTATGCTTATATGTGTATGTATATATATATAAATGTCTATATATATGTATATGTATATATGCATGCACATTATATATATATATATATATATATATATATATATATATATATATATATATATATATATATATATATATATATGTGTGTGTGTGTGTGTGTGTGTGTGTGTGTGTGTGTGTGTGTATTGTTTCACCTATTCAGCAGTAACTAACTGAATGTACATTTGTTCCTTGCTTAAATATTTAGTCTGTGTGTCCTCTAAAAGATAATATACTATATACATACATATACATATATACATACACACACGCGCCCACACACACAAACATATAATATATATATATATATATATATATATATATATATATATATATATATATATATATAAATATATATATATATACATATATATTATGTATGAGGTGCCTTTTTTGTACGTGTCATATGTGTTAATTGTGTAATTAAGATTTCCAAATGCACAATGAATAGTTATTTTCATTTATATATTTTTCTTCATCTTACTTCTGAGCAGAGCCCTTAAACAGGGCATATTGATTTTATCTTATCAAGGTATGATGGACAGGTTACGAATGTATATCAAATCAATAATATTATGTGTACAAAAAAACTAAAATAACAGGACACAGATAACGAAATGAATGATGCGAAATGCAGGAGACTATGGAATATTATAAAGGAATATTTTAGAGATATTTCTCAGCTGGTTACACAGAATGTCACTGCAGTTGTTCATGTTATAGTGATCTTCACTTCATATTTCTCTGCAAAGCATCTGAGCGCAATTGCCCAATCGTATCACGTCTGTCCCTTTCCCATCTGGAGGATTTGATGTTTTGCCCTTTCTGTTTACAAGTGTTTTTGTGTGTGAATAGGATAGCAGTCCAGCAACATGACTATAAATTCACTTTTATAGGATTGTACTGATTCATTCAGTATAGCTAATTACAGTAAAGAGTAACTTTTGTTAGCATCGAATGTTCAGGGTTTTTATTTTGCAGGATTCAGTTTGTGTAGGGCACCTCTCTCATATTCTCCACTTCAGTACTAGATATTAGAGCCACTTTTTAATATGAAACGCAATTAGCATATGCAACCCGAGGCAAAGGCCAAAGTGCAAAGCGTTTTGGATGTGAAATAAAAATTCCTATGCTAACGGACACGAAACATAAAACGGAAAGGCTTTTTGCGTAGGGTAGTCAGAATTTTGTCCTTCTGACATTCAAGTGAGGTAAAACTGAATACATTATGAAATGGAAAATACATCTTGATAACAGAGTGTGGAAGGATTATAGCTGTCAACCAGAATATTATGTAACTGAGATCAAAATCAAACAAATTTCGAACCCGAGGGAGATTGAGTGAATGGTAAATGCAGGAAACATCATAAATAGTCTTTCCACTCAGTTTGTTATTTGAACAAACGATAATTGGTTTGTTTAATTAAATGCGTTTACATAAAATACGAAATTACTCTTGAAGCTCTTCACCTGCCATGTAATTCTGACGGGTAGTTATTAAACATACCAGATTATTAATCATACCGGAATATTATTCACAGGCAGCCGTGTTCATCCTCTTACCTACTCTTTGTATAATGAATTGGCAAACAATATAAAATAATATATAAAATAACGTTATGTTGAATTTTGAGGAAGCTGGTGGAGAGGGAACTCAAATTCGAATGAAGCAATGTCGCGGCCATGATTTTTCAGGCGAATAAATTGCACAGCAACATAGGTGTTGACAGGTCAATTTCCGTAAATGGTGGGGGGGGGGGGGGAATTCCAATACGCCGTAATGAAGGAGAATATTATTATTGTCGTAAAATCTGTTGTGTTAATCAACGGATATGGATTAACTCTTCATTCCGCTTCCTGCTTTTTTTACTGTATGTTTTTGGGGAATATGCATAGTTCTTTGTTTTGACTCTGCATTTGTAATATGATTTAACGACAGGAACTTCTCCGTAAGGGGATAGTGCCATCAGTACGCCTCACGCGGTGCACCGTAGGTTACTTTAGCTTCCTTACAGCATACCCTTCGGCCCCGACTGCAAAGCCCATTTCATTGCGTTTACTGTACCTCCGCTCATATTATCTTTCTTCCATTTTACTTTCCACCCTCTTCTAACAGTTGTTTCATAGTACAACTGCGAGATGTTCCTCCTCTTACACCATTTAAACCTTTCAGCACTGAATGACCCCATGGGTCGGACGGGATAGTAGCCAGCTATTGTTCTTCATCAAATTGATCAGTAACCGTCGCTTTGTTCTCCCAGGTCTTGAGTGGGTTAGGAGTGAGCTTCGCCACTTTTGTTGCGAACATTTTTCATAGTAAGAAATAACTGAATTACGGATAGGAAGTAATGATACAAAGACAACGTTCATCAAACACAATCAGTTTCGAATTTCAAACAGGAAGTCTGTAACCTCTTGCAGATCAGTTGAATATAAAAAAAAAAATTACAAACAAATGACAGAATATTCAAGATAATGAGATTCCAGAATCTTGCAGCAAAAAGCGACCAAATTACACAACGAAAATTTAATCATTCGAAAATTCAACGATAACATGAAACAAGTAAAACATGCGCTGAAGTTTCCTCGGCGCAATCGAG
Source organism: Macrobrachium rosenbergii (assembly GCA_039081455.1). Classification (NCBI taxonomy): domain Eukaryota; kingdom Metazoa; phylum Arthropoda; class Malacostraca; order Decapoda; family Palaemonidae; genus Macrobrachium; species Macrobrachium rosenbergii. The sequence goes on from JANJGK010006162.1 coordinate 14,283, forward strand.
TTTTCTGCACGGCCGTAACAGGATATAATCAAAGCCACCGAAAATATATCTTATCTTTCAGTGGTCTCGGTATAATGCTGTATGAGCCGCGACCCATGAAACTTTAACCACGGCCCGGTGGTGGCCTGTCGTATATCGTTGCGAGACGCACGATTATGGCAAACTTTAACCTTAAACAAAATAAAAACTGCTGAGGCTAGAGGGCTGCAATTTGGTATTTTGATGACTGGAGGGTGGATGATCAACATACCAATTTGCAGCCCTCTAGCCTCAGTAGTTTTTAAGCTCTGAGGGCGGACAGAATAAGTGCGGACGGACAGACAAAGCCGGCACAATAGTTATCTTTTACAAAAAACTAAAACGTAAACCAAAGGCAATAAAATTCGCAGAATGAATAAGCGACATTGAAGCCCTCTCTGTCAACACGTTTTACTACCAACGCACACCTGTATACATATGAGACATTCAAGCAAATATTATATTAAAATTTTCATGAAAATTCACACGTTCAGACGGTGACAATTTCATTTCCCTCGGCTGGCTTCTTTCTCGAGCCGAAAGCAATCTAATAATATTTTATTTTTGTATTATATCTATTTCGAATGAATTTAAATAAGCGGAACTGAGCAAATATTGTGCAATTAAAGATGATTAATAACTGAACTTAATATTCCAATGTGGAACTAGATACTGTACGAAATTTGTAAACATGCCTTCAACGCTGCAAAAACCTCGATTATTTCGTTGAACTTGAGTATTCGCAACATGACCGGCGATTCACAATCGTATATTCAGGTAGTTTAATATTCTCTTAATTTCTAAGTATATGCAACCTTTAACTTTATAAAACTTGAGTAACATCATTTCGTGAGGTAATGGTTTGTATTTAAAGTAACTTAATTTATTTATAAACAAAAAAAGATATTGATATTCCAAAAAGGCAAAGCTACTTAATTTTCATTGTCAACTCATAGACAGCAGTTACTTTTAAAAAAAATGTTAGAGAAGTAACTGAAATGCATTTGATTACGGTTTTTAATTTACCAGAGCTAAATTTTTATTTTATAAAGGTTTTAATTATGTATTCCTTTATCTTACTTTACTTATTTTGTTATCGAAGTTGTCTCTCTGTTGGGCGTTCCTTTATGATGGTATACTCATCCAAATCAGCCTTTAAAAATAATTGTTTCTGTATGAAGCGTTTGCTCGCCAAATAATAATAATAATAATAATAATAATAATAATAATAATAATAATAATAATAATAATAATAATAATACCATTCTTAATTATGCAAATAAATTGCATTAATGTGCAAAAGATACAACAAAGACTTTCGAACACCTAAACGATGTTCCTTCTCAGTGTTTACATTAAAATAATAATAATAATAATAATAATAATAATAATAATAATAATAATAATAATAATAATAATAATAATAATAATGGAGAAACATATATTATCCACAGTTATGTATATGTACTTATATTTAAGGATAAATCTGTACAGATAGCTTTCGGGAATCTGTACAGATTTATCCTTAAGTACTGTATATGTACATATACGTAGCTGTGGATTTGTTTCTCCATTTGAAGACTCATGCTACTATGAGTGTTTTTTTAAGTAATAATAATAATAATAATAATAATAATAATAATAAATACATAAATAAATAAATAAATAAATAAATCATCCTTTGTGTAATTTCATTGTTAGATATTTACAGAAGGTTGAAATTTGTCATCATTACTAACACATCTGGGATAATCAATACAGAACAAAGTACACTCACTGCCATAGTTTCAATCATCGCCGTCGTCCAGCAAAACCCTTGCACGAACAGATAAGCGTTATCCTTTTCCTCATGCCTTTTCTACATCATTAATGTAGAGGCCTTCCCCTCGTGTATGCTAATTAGCCCACCTCTAAATTAGCCGCGGGGAGACGCGCAGCTGTCTTCCTGTAATCTGACTGGGACCAGAACACGTCGGTCTCCCAGGCAGGATTTGGTCCAGAGTCCTAATTTATTACTGGGTCCTAATGAATTGCCCTTCGGTTTTACCAAGATTTGTTGCTCTTGGATTTGTAGGGTGCTCGGTGTTATTTATAAAAGAAATGCGAGTGGGATGTGTTTGCCGTGTTGTTTACTAAATCTGTAATCTGATGGGTTACACATATTTATTATTATTATTATTATTATTATCATTATTATTATTATTATTATTATTATTATTATTATTATTATTATTATTATTATTATTATTATTATTCGGAAGTTGAATCCTCTTCATATGGAGCAAGCCCACCAGAGGCTATTGACTTGAAATTTGAGCTTCCAAAGATTATTATTATTATTATTATTATTATTATTATTATTATTATTATTATTATTATTATTATTATTATTATTATTATTCAGAAAATGAACCCTATTCATATAGAACAAGCCCACCACAGAGGCTATTGACTTGAAATTCAATCTTCCAAAGAATATTATTATTATTATTATTATTATTATTATTATTATTATTATTATTATTATTATTATTATTATTATTATTATTATTATTAGTCAGAAAATGAACACTCTTCATATGGAACAAGCCCGCCCGAAGAATATGGCGTTCATTTGAGAACAGTAACAGACGATAAGGTAATAGGAAATACGGAAAGAAGAGATCAGTTATAAGAAAAGAAAAAATAAAATAACACATTAGTAAATAAATTTCACTTTATTTCCATTAAGTTTGAATCTGATTTGAATGGGTGATTGGTAATTGTGGAATTATATATTTACTTCTCGAGGAATAACCATTTTATCAGTTTATTTTGTGATAACTGTTTGAACTATCCATATCAGGATATTTGATTGATGAAATAAATACTTGCAAATAATGCGCATACACATACATACAGTCATACATACCCACATACATGTATATATAAATGTGTATATATGCTCATATACCATATATATATTTATTTATTTATTTATATATATATACAGTATATATATTATACATACACACACACACACATATATATATATATATATATATATATATATATATATATATATATATATATATATATAAAACAGCTTCCATTTATATACATTTATATAACAGATGCCTAATGATCGTTTTCTTTTTACTTTTTTCCTTCCAACAGTCGTCCGTTGCAATTCCAACTGCCATTCTAATCCCAGCCTGACT
>JANJGK010006162.1:20000-35000 GCA_039081455.1 Macrobrachium rosenbergii
ACGTCATGAGATGTAGTTTGTAATGACAGCTAAAGCTTATCTTAGAGGGAAAAGCAAGCATTGAACCCGAGGAATTGAGATGTACTTTCTCCCGAAGAATTGAGATGTACTTTCTCCCGAAGAACTGAGATGTACTTTCTCCCGAAGAAATGAGATGTACTTTTTCCCGAAGAATTGAGATGTACTTTCTCCCGAAGAATTGAGATGTACTTTCTCCCGAAGAATTGAGATGTACTTTCTCCCGAAGAAATGAGATGTACTTTTTCCCGAAGAATTGAGATGTACTTTCTCCCAAAGAACTGAGATGTACTTTCTCCCGAAGAATTGAGATGTACTTTCTCCCGAAGCATTGAGATGTACTTTACTCCCAGGGATATCAATATCAGGTTTTTCCCTGGATGTTCACATCAGATGGAAAGATGGAAAATATGAATCCTACGAATAAAAGGTATAATAAGAAAATAATGCCAGTGGAAAATAGAAAATAGGGCAAGACATATTATTTGTCTTAGGTTTATATTATCCCGATTTTAGTTCTCTTGTAATGTATGACTGTTCCTTCAACAAGCGTGATCCCTTGAAATATTTCTATTTTATTTGAATACAGTCCTTCGCCGAAATTATAATGTGATTCAACTCATTGACAGGTATCCCACCAATATACTATTGGACATTTATGAAATTCCGTAATAACTGCGCGTACGTCTGAAATTCGAAATTTCAGCCTTTCAAAAGTGATATCAGCTTCCCCTAAGAGGATTATTCCTAAGCCTGGTCGCTTAATACTAGATGGAACAGTCAGAAAACATGGTAAATATTTTATGAATGTCTCAATGTCTGTGATATATATGAATCGTACAGTTCTGCTGCTACCCGAAGAAGCAGTTTTATTTCTTATCAGGTGGCATGTGAGAGAAAACAATTGAGACTGCCAGCGTAAAAATAAATTACGGAGAATTGCAAATAATGTTAAGAGAGTCAGTGCAAAAAAAAATGAGTTTTAAAAATACAAAAAAATGTGACATCATGCTGTCAGATGTGAGGAAGTGAGAGGTTGCAATTGATGGCTTTTTAATGCAAATTTGTGGTGTACATGTGCAATTTCACAGCTGATCCAATCGATCAAGTAATTAGAGAGCAAAGTGAACCGCAAGATTGATTAGAATAGTGATTATTACGAAACTGAAATGGAGAAGAAGACTAACATGGTTTACCTAAGGTTCTTTGCAGCGTGCCTTCGGCCCCAAGCTGCAACCCCTTTCGTTCCTTTTACTGTACCTCCTTTTATATTCTCTTCCTTCCATCTTACTTTCCACCCTCTCCTAACAATTGATTCATAGTGCAACTGCTTTGAGGTTTTCCTCCTGTTGCACCTTTACAACCTTACTGTCAATTTCCGTTTCAGCTCTGAGTGACCTCATAGGTCCCAGTGCTTGGCCTTTGCCCTAAATTCTATATTCATTTCAATTCAAAGTGTTATGTTTAGTTTTTCCTACGGTGAGATGTGATTTTTTCATTATGTAGAGTTTAACCTAATTAATAATTAATCCTCTACACTCTAAAATAAAACTAGATTATACCTACTGGCAACTTCCCATGAACGGAAAGAAAAGAATAATGTAACCTTTAGTCATTGACCAGGTGTACAGGCGTTTAATTTATATATAATAGCTTGTATTTCTTCTCGTTTCATGGAAGCCTCATATTACAGAAATTGTTATAAAAACTTCTTATATTTTTCCGAGATTTGCTCTACCTGACCAGTGCAGTGAAGTTTATACGAGATTTTACGTCTGCTAATGTAAAGAGTGGTGTAAGTGTTACATAAAAATAAAATAATATTATTTTATATGTATGTATGTATGTATATGTACAGTATATATAGATATACACACATATATATAAACAAACCATAAAATATATGTATTTGTTATTGTGAGTGTCGATGCAAACACGAACGCATACATACTTTGATATGAAAGCGCGCTCACATACACACAGACACACACACGTAAATGTATACATACATACATATATATACATGTATATATTATATGTGAGTCTTAGAATGATATTTGTAATGAAAATACATTTGGAATTTAATGTGTAATATAGTCATATATATATATATATATATATATATATATATATATATATATATATATATATATATATATATATATATATATATATATATATATAAAATATGTGAGTCTCAAAATAGATATTTTGTAATGAAAATACACTTGGAAATTAATGTATAATACAGTCATACAAACACTAATGCTAGCAGCTCCTCGAAAAAAAAACAATACCCAAAGAACTATGAAAGGGAATGTATAATATTAAGAGGAACTGTATCTTTTCTTACGGTTTGTCACAAACTAACAAACAAGCAAAGAAAATGCCTACTACTACCACCACCACCCTTTTGTTCTCGGCCGCTCGGCGTCTTTATTGAAAAAAAAGGGAAGTTTCTTTTTCTTTCAGGGCAGGCCCCTTTAAATCTCGTGAGAAAACAGCATCACTAAATTTCCATGGCCGCGGGGCTTGCCACAACCTTTTCCCTTCGTCAGTCGGCTTGGGTGTAGTTGGAGAAGGTTTGGTCTTCGATAGAGGAAGGAGCTTTAGATCATAGCATTTGATTTGCTTAGATGTATCGGGTATGAATACTGTGTATGAATTCTCGAAGTTATTCTCTTGTTAATTCTAGTTTCTTGTAATGTTTTCAGTGAGATGTAGCGAGATACAGATATGTTATAAAATGACATTTTGATGTTGGTTTGGTAAGAGGGAAAATAATTGCAAGAGAAGACAGCGATGGTGATTTTGTCTGACATTATAGAATAGAATATACAGATATTTTCTGACTTTGTGAACCAGTGCATATTTGATTCGGTGGTTACTACGTATGATTTGAGTCATACGTTCCATTTGTGTGTCATACTGTGTATAGAAATAAGTAACCTTAATGTTACTGTAGCTCATTACAGACATGCTATTCATCGGCTTTCAGCTGTCCAGACCTATTTTAGTCATTATGGCGTAAGGTTTTATTATTAACTTCATGTCCGTAAAGGTAAAGAAATATCTTAGATCTCAAAAGGCACATCATTTTCAGTTTTCTTTTTCTTTTCAGATTTTTCATGAACAACGTCCTTTTTTGTCCCAGTCATTGGTAAGTTAATGTCCTTTTAAATTATAGATGTTGTCTATTGTATGTCGTGAATGTGTCTAACGCTGCTACACATTCCAGTACTTTATTTAGAAATCATTTCAACTTTCATTGCAAGATCACTGGTTCGTCCAAATCATCATGCAGTACCAACGATACCTTTGTATATTACAGTAATGTGGTATTTTAGCTGACACCAAATTAACATATGGTTATGTGGAATGCTCCACAGGAATGGCTTATCAGTAATTGTTTAGAAAAAGGAAATTTGAGCAAATATTTGAAGTGATCTGATCATTATTTTAAGAAAAAAAAAAATATTCATTACAAAAACATTCCGGCGGTGAACTCTGTGGTTTTCACTAAGATTAGTATACACAATCGAATGGATGTTTAATAATAAGAATAAGAAAATTGATATCTGTCACTCGAACCACGTGGACGAGAAATTGTAAAAGTAAAGTGATGACTTGACCCAAGAAATTATTATATATGTGTATATATACACATATATATATATATATATATATATATATATATATATATATATATATATATATATATATATATATATATATATATATATATATATATATATATATATATGTTATATATATACATATATATATGTGTGTGTGTGTTTTGCAACTCACACCACATTAATCTTCTTGACGTAAATTTCATTTCGCCTTAATTTTCATAATTATTTGTTCTATCTAAAATATTCAAACATACTGCCATTCTTTCATGAATGGGATGAATTATACGACCAACATATCAAACAGGTCTAGCGCAAAGGCATTCCTCCTCTCAGTAGGTCAGATATTACGCAAATATGCAAAAAATATAATTACACGAGGTGGGATGATGTACTTGGGATTACAAAGTCACTTCAGTGAGCTGGGATATGTACGTTAGTTGCTGGAAAGGAAATGTTAGCGGTAATAATGCTAGGAATAAGCAACCATTTTTTTTTTTTTCATCAAAGTGCACAGTAGAGAGAGAGAGAGAGAGAGAGAGAGAGAGAGAGAGAGAGAGAGAGAGAGAGAGAGAGAGAGAGAGATCGGTTTTTTGTCTTAAAGTTTCTGAAAGTCTTATCGAAATTATAATTAAACGTTTCAATATAAGATGTGTTCTGTATCTGTAAGCCGTTTTACAGAAAAGTAAATATATGTGTATATATACATGCATTATATATTTGTATTTATAGTATTTATATGTATATTATATGTTTGTAGATGTGTGTATATATATATATATATATATATATATATATATATATATATATATATATATATATATATATATATATATATATATATATATATATATATATATATATATATATATATATATTGTGACGAAGTGTCCAGTGTCTGTTCTTCAAATCAAACCTGGTATTTAAGTGCTTGATATTTGATTACCAAACTTACCATTTATTCAGCAATTATAGTTACCTCACAACAGCCAGACACCTGAACCCTCATCACACATACAAAACGACTGATTTCTCTAAAGGCAGCAGTGATCCCTTATAAAACTTATCAATCATGAAAGAAAGCAGATTTCGTTCGTTAAACAGGTGTGAGGTAAAATCTAAGGGTGTCACTCCATTAACATTATAGAAGTTCAAGTATTTCTATTCATTTCATTTCCCTGGTTCGAGCTCACTTCAATTACTTGAAGGAAAACATCTCACTTACCACTCTATCTCTAATTCAAATCAAAATTACTGGTGGGTCAATGAATGAAACTCTGATATAATATTTCAAATACAAAAATTTATTTCTAAATTCAAAGATTATACATGACATTAACAGTCTCAGGGAAATATATTATTACTTGAAAACAAAACAAAATTGGACTAAATCTGAATTAATCATCAGTCAAAATTAAATCAGAAATTAATTTATTAATTAATCAAAAAAATTATTCAAGAAGAATTTAAATTGTTAAGTAACAAAATTTCAATTCCCAAGTGTTAAAAAAATAAGGCAAATAAATCAATCATATAAAATGTGGATACAAAAGACACAGAAATATACTCTGCAAAAGAGTAAATATCAAAAAATGTAAAGCAAAAATTTAAGGCAATAGCAAACACACCACATATATGTATGAAAGAAAATTCTTCAAAAGACAAAGCATAAAACATATAACACGAAAAAATATTGAAAGAGGAAGAAAAATATCTTCACGTACCATCACTGTACATATTTTTAGTGCACTAAAAACCAATAATTATGTTACAATACCTTGGTACCAAATTGCTTCGTGTTTTTAATCAGGCGCCGTTACACACACACTTAATAAAATACACTGTTCAGATAACTCAGACACATTTACTAAGGAATTAAACAGTTAAAGGATATGAGCGACCATCGTCTACCAAAATATCAATTACGTTAAAACAAGAGCGAGAGAGAGAGAGAGAGAGAGAGAGAGAGGGAGAGAGAGAGAGAGAGAGAGAGGGAGAGAGAGGGAAATGCATTCCCCTTCAGCTTTGGTCTCAGAGTGTGGACTCCTCTGTATGGGCGTCTATCTACGTGGTAGGATTTTCCACCCAACAGTGTTTTGATCGAGTCCCCTAACGTCTTGTACAGTAATGGAGTCATCCGAGAAGGTGATAGGAATGCATTACTCCAGCAAGTTTTGGATACTGACTAAACAAATTGTGCCCCTACACAACGAACAACGGCTCTCTGTCTTTTCTCTCCCTACATACCACGCAAACGTCCTCTCTCACACCACACAGTGTTTAATCACTGCAACCTTACTCTAACTCTTTTACGGCATATGCGCATCTGAACACAAAATCATACAGTACACAACAATACACAAATACACACGGGGAGATTACTGCATTATGAAAACCACAGCATAAGACTCCTCTCCCCAGAAGATTGGTTATCCCGGGGTTGAATCCAATGATTCACAATGGGATAAGTAATCAGCAACCACGTTGTTCTTACCTGAAATATGCTGTACTTTAATGTTATACGGTTGCAAGCACAAAGACCACCGAGTGAGTCTGTGGTTGTGATTCTTGATCCGCTGTAAAAACGTGAGCGGATTGTGATCAGACAACACTAAAATTTCTTCATTCCTAGGTCTGTTCACATACACTTCAAACTTTTTCAATGCTGTGATTAAGGCTAGAGTTTCTTTTTCTATCGTGGAATACACTTTCTGATGCTTTTTCAGTTTTGAAGACATGAAACATACGGGATGCAAAAGTTCACTTTCATCTTCTTGAAGTAGTACAGCTCCAATTCCACAGTCAGAGGCATCAACTTATATCACAAATTTCTTATTGAAGTCTGGAACCCGAAGTACTGGTCTTGAGGTTAAAATGGCTTTTACCTTCTCAAAGGATTCTTGACATTCTGTAGTCCAAACAAACTTAGTTTTGGGACTAGTTAAGTCTGTTAAGGGGGCTACTACAGCTGAGAAATTCGGGCAGAAACGTCGATAGAATCCTGCCATGCCCAAAAATCTCTGTAGCTGTTTTCTAGTAGTAGGTGGGGTAGCCTTACGGATACCCTCTACATTAGCATCTACTGGAGCGAGAAGGCCTTTCCTAACTTCAAACCCAAGATACTGCCCAGTTGCCCTCCCGAACTCACTCTTCTCTAGGTTGACTGTTAGTCCTGCTTCCCTTAGTTTCTTGAAAACTTTCCTCAGGATCTTCAGATGTTCTTCCCATGTTGTAGAGTAAATGACTATGTCATCCAGATATACACCTACTCCTTCTATGGACCCTAGCAGTTGATCCATCACTCGTTGAAACGTTGCAGGTGCATTCATCAGACCAAATGGCAGAACAGTATACTGATACAGTCCAAAAGGAGTAATAAAAGCTGACAGCAACTTAGCATTCTCATCTAAGGGAATTTGATAGTATCCCTTCAACAAGTCTGTCTTGGAGACAAACTTGGCTTGCCCAACGTTATCAAGTAACTGATCTATAAGAGGCAAGGGGTAATTGTCAGCCACACTGATGGAATTCAGTTTCCTATAATCAGTACACATCCTAAATGAGCCATCCGGTTTCTTCACTAACACACATGGAGAACTGTAGTGACTTGAACTGGGTTCTGCTAATCCATGCTGTAACAAATATTCAACTTCTTTCTTAAAAACATCTCGATGATAAGGTGATAGGCGATAAGCTCTCTGCTTGAATGGTCTGCCATCTTCTTGGATCTTGATCTCATGCTTGATCAGATCAGTACACCTAGGTACATCTGCAAACAGTTCTGTGAAGCTTCTAATCACTTCACACAACTCATCACCTTGCTCAGCACTCAGATGTTTCAGTTTATCCTCCAAATTTTCCAAAATTGAAGAATTATTCATCTTGCTTTCAGCTCCCAATTCATATTCATCGTCGTCTTCTGTAGTTGAAGTTGTCTGGGTTATTGACACAGTTTCTGTTTTGGTTTCTGAGAAGTAAGGTTTTAAGAGGTTTACATGTATCTTCCTTTTTCGTTTTCGTCTTTCTGGTGTTTCAATTACATAAGTTCTGTCACTTAATCTCTCAATTATCTTGTAAGGACCTTGAAACTTGTTGGAAAGGGGAAATCTCTTGACAGGTAAAAACACTAACACTTGTTGACCAACACTAAAACTTCTTAACTTAGTCTTCTTATCATATCTCCTTTTCATTTTCTCTTAACTCAGTTTCAGATTTTCTAAAGAGAATTTTCTAATCTCTTCCAATCTTTTCCTCAAGTTCTTTACATACTCTCCTTGGATTTCCACTTGATTTTCTTCCAAATTTTCTGCAAGAATTTTCAACGGTCCTCTCACTTCTCTACCAAAAATCATCTCGTTAGGCGAACAACCCATGCTTTCTTGATAAGCATTCCTAATTTCAAATAACATCAATTGTACACCAACATCCCAGTCTCTGCCTGACTCAGAACAATACTTAGTCAGCATACTTTTCAGTGTCTGGTGAAACCTTTCCAAGGCTCCTTGAGTCTCTGGGTGATATGCAGTGGACAACTGTTGTTTCACTCCTAACAAGTTCATCACATCCTGAAACAGTTTGGAAGTAAAATTGGTTCCTCTATCACTTTGTACAATTTCAGGTATCCCAAACTTTGAGAAAAACTCCACTAGTCTTTCAGCAACTATCTTAGCAGATATGTTTCTAACAGGGATTGCCTCAGGATATCTTGTCACAGGACACATCAAAGTTAACAGATACTCATGACCCTTCTTCGTCTTCGGCAGTGGTCCAACCATATCTATAATCACCTTGCTAAAGGGTTCTCCTCTAACTTCTATAGGTTGTAGGGGGGCTTTCTGAATAGTTTCATTTGACTTTCCAGCTATCTGGCAGGTATGACATTCCCGACAGAACTTGCTAACATCTTTGTGAAGTCCAGGCCAGAAAAAATATTTCATGGTCTTCTCCACAGTCTTCCTGATTCCCATATGTCCAGACTCATGAGCTACTCCTACTACTTGCTTCCTCAATGGACATGAGATCAAAATTTGATGATATTCGCCCCATTCAGCATCTCCTGGTATATCTGCAGGTCTATGCTTCCTCATCAGCAAACCTTCCTTCAGATAATAACAGGTAGGAATTTGTTGCATCTCTTCTTGATCAACAACTCTGAAAAACAACTCAGCTAAGGATACATCCTTCTTCTGCAGGTCCATTAGCTTTTCTGTGGTCACCTGACCAACTTCAAGGGTTGAGCTCTCAGTATCTGCTAACTCAGCTACTGTAGTTTCACTTTTACCTTCAGGAACATCTTGACTACTCAGAGTCTCTTCAGGGACGACAGCTTCTTCTTGGGAAACCTCTTCTTGGTCAACATTAGGGGAAACATCATTTCCCTGGAACAACTCTTCCAAGCTCAAAGATCCTTCTTGAGTGGGTAAATCCTCAGTCTCTTCAATTACAGGCATAGTACTCTTCATACTCCTAGTAGTCACACAGCTAGGAAACAGGTGGGGGTTATTCTTCTCCAAATCTACCGTGGGACTAATCCTCAATGGTTTATCTGTCACTATAGGACAAGAAACAAATGGCACACTACCAACTTCATTCCCTAACAGAACATGTACACTTTCAACAGCCAGTGAGTCCTTTACAGCAAAATCAACATCTCCTGTCACTAATTCACATGACAGGTGTAAGCGGCATATAGGAGTTACCTCTTCTCCTCCTATTCCCTTCAAAATAACAGAATCTCCTGTAAGATTCTCCTCCAACTGTGGGTGAGCACCACGGACTACCACACTATGGTTGCTCCCTATATCATGTAACATCTTGACTGGTACCTGCACACTTCCTCCTGGAGTATTCAGCATACCCTCGTAGATATATGGCTTAAAAGCCTCCACACTGCTCAGCCACTCACTGTTTGAAGTTACATTTCCACTGGTAGCTAAACATTCAGCTTGTTTAGTCTCAGTCTTCACTGGAGCTTGACTCCTCCCCACATTGTTCTTTGTAGTCTGTTTCACCTGGTCACTTCTTACTACTTTACCAACTGGTTTGGACTGCCAATGTGTCTGATGACACTCCCGACATAAGTGTCCCACTCTCCCACACTTGTAGCAGACAACATTAGGCTTCTGTAATTGCCTTGCAACATTATTATATGAGGATTTTACATTAGCTTGCTGAGGGATATTACCCTGCATTGACTTGGTATTGCCACTTGTAGGATTCCCATTAAATCTGCTCCTGAGATTTGGATGAGACCTAAAGCCTGTGCGTTGATTCTAGTACTTGACATTATAGTTCCTTCTGCTGCTGATAATATTGAAGTCTTCGCTAAGTGTAGCAGCTTTGTCAAGTTTATTCACCTCTCTCTCTCTCAAATAGGCTCTTATGTGTTCAGGAATTCCCCTAAGATATTGTTCAAGAACAAATAATTCTTCAAGATCTTCAAATGTTTTAACTTTAGCAGCCTCCAACCGTCGTTTAAAGCATCTTCTCACTTTGTAGGCATAATCCAAGAAAGTTATCTGGTCATCCTTTCTCAAAGATCTGAATCTTTCATTATAATATTCAGCACATTGTGTTTAAGTACCTTGTACTCTTTACACTGCTCAGCTGATAAGGCTAAATAGACACTTCTTCCTTTACTAATGAGAACACTGTGTAACAAGACTGACCATTTATCCTCTGGCCATCCCATTCTGGCAGCCACTTTTTCAACGTGATCAAAAAACTCATCTGGAGCTTCTTCTGTAAACTTTGGAATTAACTTCTGCACTCTTACTACATCAAATACAGGGTCTGAATCACCTTGAGTAGGATTAGATGGTGTTATGGGCAATTCAGCTGTAGCTTTCAACCTTTCCATCTCTCTCTTGTGTCTAGCTATTTCTCTTTCTTCTTCTGCTATTTTTCTTAATTCTTCAGCAGCTTTCTCTTCTTCTCTTTCTTTTCTTTCTCGTTTTTCTCTGTCTTCTCTTTCTCTTTCTGCCTGCATTTTCTCTCTTTCAGCCTGCATTCTCTCTCTTTCAGCCTGCATCTTCAGCTTAATCAAATTTGCTTGTGCTTCTAGACGTCTAAGCTCTGCTTCTGCATCACTTTTCTCTTTCTTTTGCCTATGTTTATCTATAAGTTCTGCCTCAGCTGCGTTCAACAATTCTTGTGCTTCTCCTAATTCGTCATCTATTTTACCAGAGTCCATCAATGCTTGGATTGCAATGAATTTTATTTGTGCCTTTATCATGTTGGCAGACACCTGACCATCTTATGCTACTGCTATCTCACTCCACTGTCCTTTAGTCAGTGATTTCAGATAACTCTTGGATGGAGGGGTTTGCTAAAAACTCCTGAACGTCGAATAGAGCCATTTTTTCAATTACTCAATTAACAATTCAATATGACAACAATTCAACACAATAAAATGCAAAAAACAATTATATGGTCACTCTCCTCATAAAATTAAACAACTATATGGTCACTCTCCTAATAAAATATGTCCCTAACACCACCAGTATACACCAGAGTGATATTTGTGATCTGTTTTCCCAGGGTCCTGGGCACCATTTATATATGGGGGAAAATGTCCAGTGTCTGTTCTTCAAATCAAACCTGGTATCTAAGTGCTTGATATTTGATTACCAAACTTACCATTTATTCAGCAGTTATAGTTACCTCACAACAGCCAGACACCTGAACCCTCATCACACATACAAAACGACTGATTTCTCTAAAGGCAGCAGTGATCCCTTATAAAACTTATCAATCATGAAAGAAAGCAGATTACGTTCGTTAAACAGGTGTGAGGTAAAATCTAAGGGCGTCACTCTATTAACATTATAGAAGTTCAAGTATTTCTATTTATTTCATTTTCCTGGTTCGAGCTCACTTCAATTACTTGAAGGAAAACATCTCACTTACCACTCTATCTCTAATTCAAATCAAAATTACTGGTGGGTCAATGAATGAAACTCTGATATAATATTTCAAATACAAAAATTTATTTCTAAATTCAAAGATTATACATGACATTAACAGTCTCAGGGAAATTTATTATTACTTGAAAACAAAACAAAATTGGACCAAGTCTGAATTAATCATCAGTCAAAATTAAATCAGAAATTAATTTATTAATTAATCAAAAAAATTATTCAAGAAGAATTTAAATTGTTAAGTAACAAAATTTCAGTTCCCAAGTGTTAAACAAAATAAGGCAAATAAATCAATCATATAAAATGTGGATACAAAAGACACAGAAATATACTCTGCAAAAGATTAAATATCAAAAAATGTAAAGCAAAAATTTAAGGCAATAGCAAACACACCACATATATGTATGAAAGAAAATTCTTCAAAAGACAAAGCATAAAACATATAACACGAAAAAATATTGAAAAAGGAAGAAAAATATCTTCACGTACCATCACTGTACATATTTTTAGTGCACTAAAAACCAATAATTATGTTACAATACCTTGGTACCAAATTGCTTCGCGTTTTTAATCAGGCGCCGTTACACACACACTTAATAAAATACACTGTTCAGATAACTCAGACACATTTACTAAGGAAGTAAACAGTTAAAGGATATGAGCGACCATCGTCTACCAAAGTATCAATTACGTTAAAACAAGAGCGAGAGAGAGAGAGAGAGAGAGAGAGAGAGAGAGAGAGAGAGAGAGAGAGAGAGAGAGAGAGAGAGGGAAACGCATTCCCCTTCAGCTTTGGTCTCAGAGTGTGGACTCCTCTGTATGGGCGTCTATCTACGTGGTAGGATTTTCCACCCAACAGTGTTTTGATCGAGTCCCCTAACGTCTTGTACACTAATGGAGTCATCCGAGAAGGTGATAGGAATGCATTACTCCAGCAGGTTTTGGATACTGACTAAACAAATTGTGCCCCTACACAACGAACAACGGCTCCCTGTCCTTTCTCTCTCTACATACCACGCAAATGTCCTCTCTCACACCACACAGCGTTTAATCACTGCAACCTTACGCTAACTCTTTTATGGCATATGCGCATCTGAACACAAAATCATACAGTACACAACAATACACAAATACACACGGGGAGATTACTGCATTATGAAAACCACAGCATAAGAATATATATATATATATATATATATATATATATATATATATATATATATATATATATATATATACTATATATATATATATATATATATATATACACACACACACACACACACACACATCTAGAAACAAATAATATATATATATAAATATATATAGATAAATTATATATATATATGCATGTATATATTCACATATATTTACTTTTCTGTAAATATATATATATATATATATATATATATATATATATATATATATATATATATATATATATTTGTATTTATATGTATGTCAGTGATGTATCCTATTACGTTTCTCGTATGATATGACATACGGTAGAGGTTCAGAATGGTACCTTTATGGAGATGAATTGTAAGTCTTTGTGATTTCTCTGCTGCCATTAGAAAGCAGCAATTTTAAATAATATTGATATAGAGTGTTATAATCTAAAATGAACTTCGTGTGTGCACCACAGCCAAATCTATTTTCTTGTGTTAAACCTCCATTTACTAGAATGACGTCGTGATTCATTTCAGTGTATAATATCATGTTATCTGAGAATTTGTCTCAATTGAAAACAGGTAAAAAGTGCGCCGAAGTTTCTTCGGCGCAATCGAGTTTTCTGTACAGCTGCTACAGCGTATAATCAAGGCCACCGAAAATAGATCTATCTTTCGGTGGTCTCGGTATAATGCTGTATGAGCCGCGACCCATGAACCTTTAGCCACGGCCCGGTGGTGGCATATCCTGTGTCGTTGCCAGAAGCACGATTATGGCTAACTTTAACCTTAAATAAAATAAAAACTACTGAGGCTAGAGGGCTGCAATTTGGTATGTTTGATGATTGGAGGGTTGATGATCAACATACCAATTTGCAGCCCTCTAACCTCAGTAGTTTCTAAGATCTGAGGGCGGACAGAAAAGGTGCGAACAGAAAAAAGTGCGGACGGACAGACAAAGCCGGCACAATAGTTTCCTTTTACAGAAAACTAAAAAATGATATAGTTTTAAAATAATAGAGCATTTTATTACTGGGTAACCCAAGCATCAACATTTAATTAAAAATGAAAATTACGATGTCGACAACTGTATATTATTCCAGCTTAGAAAATCTGTGAAATAAATATTGAAGTAAATTATTGAACTGAGGTGTTCTTGTTCCGCTTGCCTGTTTCCAAGACAACCCTTTTAAAGTAGATGAATACTGTTCTCCTTGCAGTTTGCAAATATCGTTCGGGGGAGAATAACGCTTGAATGTACAGTACCACTAGAAGTCTTGGTCGTTAGTCGTTACTCACCACTTAGAGATAAGGTATTGTACGAGGTAGCGAGCGGGGTATATTTTTCTTACGCTATTTGAAATGAAAATGCGACTTCTTCTCCCCATATTCTCGAAGGAAGTTTGTACACAAAACTAAAAACAGCAAAGAATTGCCGAACCTTATTTTTTATTACTTTTTTCAAGGAAGACATTATAACTTTCTGATTCTTTCTTTATGTAAACCTTCAGCTGAAAACCCTTTTGGACAGAGTCAACAGACTACAAACCCAAGAGGGGCTCCGATGGGAAATCAGTCTGCAGAGAGAAGCGGGTTATAGGAATGGTTGATAAACAGACTACCTATAAAAAGTGATATAGTCAAATCCTTACTCGACATGTCATATAACATAGGCTTATTTGGCTTTTATTATCTTAAAAATATCCGCGTTGTGGATTCACAGATAGACGATCTTTCCATTTTTATTGATTTGGACTTGAAACTTGACCACCGAGAACGAATTATTGGCCCGAATGTCAAGAATTCACTGATTGACGCGATCACCTTCATTGCCATGTTTTAATTAAGTTTATAGTAATCCTTTGTAAAACATAAATGCGACCATGCACCGTCTGATCTGTTCAGTATCTCTGAAAACACCCGAGTTCTTCATTTGCCCTTCAAGAGAAGAGAAGCCTCATTGTGAATGTTCCCTTTTTTTTATTTTACCTGATCGCTTGCCTTCAGAGAATCACCTCCGTAGAGACTAATACCCTGATTAAAACATGTATAAAAGGTTAATTGACTTACCCGTGGAAAACATTCCCATCGTTCCTGCTATACATCTTCTGAGTCCCATATTCTTGCTTTAAATAATCTGAGTCCCATTATTCCTGCTTTAAATCTTTTGACTCCCATCATTCCTGCTTTAAATCTTCTGAGTCCCATCATTCCTGCTGTAAATCTTCTGAATCCCATCATTCTTCCATAAATCTTCTG
>JANJGK010006163.1:0-39452 GCA_039081455.1 Macrobrachium rosenbergii
CATCTTACATTTCCTTGAAGAATTATAGTCTACCAAGAAGGAAGTCGGCTTCAAAGTAATGTTCAAATCTTCATGCCGTAAAAGGACTATAACTACTCTGTTAAGGCATCTACAGCACTGGGGTATATGGGAAGTACACGAAAAACTTGACAGGGATGTGCATTGCAATGGTCTACTGTATATCAGCGAAACAGAAAAGAAAGCTACATTCGTCACCAGAAAACTATCACCTTGTTTTGTTGTTATCAAGGATTCCCTTGAAAGGACACCAGTAGTTCACTGACTGCCAAGCAGAGGACCTAGGGATTTTACCAAGCCGCAGTCAAATACATGAAAATGTCCTCTGAGAAAATTAATGTGAAAAGCACACTTGTTGGTGCTCGCTATTACTTACAGAAAAGCACAGTCTAAGTCAGGGGTTCCCAAACCTGGGGTCATGACCCCCAAAGGGGTCATGAGCCCTATTCTGGGGGTCATGGAAGGTCTAACAACTGTATGCACTACATTCAGCTTGCCGGAACGGGGCTAAACTTTTTAAAAGGCTTACAAATGTGGTAGTTATGACAGGTTTGGTACTGCTGTAAGGGGTCACGTACTAAAAAAAAGTTTGCGGAAACACTGGTCTAAGTGTTAAAATCGCGCACGACTTCAGGTTACTCAACCTCAGGTCAGCCATTCAACACTTGGTATACAAATCACCAAAGCGCTATGAGACGATACCAATTAACTACCAGTGACCTACTAATCCTTTTTACTTGTGGACACTTCATATTCATATTACTAACCTCATGTATATTTGTACCCATTCACCCTTTGGAGGTGGACGCGACAGAGAACACCCTACGCGTCTCCTAGCAACTCTTAAGTTAACGAAGGACAGGGTTACACAAAAAAGTTGTTGGAAATAATAAAAATACACTGATGCATCCGAACAAATGCTTTAGGGGCAAATAGATAATGTGCTGTTGCCGCCGCCCTTAAGAATGAGTGATGGAAAAACAAAGCAGAGGTGCATTAAAACTCATGGTAACACACCTAACTAAAGTGATAAGAATTTGACTGTTGGAAGTTTTTATATAAGAAACGTGCTAGCGTTTTTTTTTTTTTTCTGTTATACCATCATGTGCGATAGTCCTGACAAAACGGAGGAAAAGGTGTATTAGTAAGCGCATATGGCCAAGGAATAAGTAAAATTGAAATCTGTGCTTGGCTGGATATGAAGAATATGAAAGGGCAACTGTGCCAGGATATTTCATAGTAAAGGGCGGGGGCACAGAAGAAACGGCTTTTGTTAGTAGGTACGGAGTACCAGGAGTAAATAAGAATGGATAATCTGGTGAAAAAGTGTACTGAAAAGTTTTAAATGTTGGAAAGGTATAGTTCCGAGGAATTTTTATATTCCCGTCAGAGAGAAAATGGTTGGGAAAAGTTTGTTAGAGGATATTTGTAGAGGCTGAGAAGAGCAAGTTGACAGATGCAATAGTGAACAGGCGTGTTCATGGAAGTATGTCTGAACATAATGTGGTTGAAGTGAATGTTAACAGGAGTTTAACTGGAGAGAAGTCGGTGACAATATAGCTGTAAATGTAATTACGACAAGTGAGCTTGTTAAGAATTCAGTGAGAATAACTAATAAGCATCTAAGGAGAAAAAAAGTTGAAAACTGGGCTAGGGTTAAAGGCAGAAGTAGGAGGAATAAATGAGAGTCTTATAAGTATTAGAGTTGGGTCATTAATTCAGCAGGTAGTGTGGTTATAACAGGACAGAAGGAGGGGAATAAAAACACTATGGGATGGAGATGAGTAGTCTAGCAAGGGCAAAAACAAAAATAGAAATTATTTAAAGAGCATTTGGTTGATAGAAAGATATCATGCATTGTTTTTACATGGGGCACTGACAGAGAAAAAAGAATGCCCATGACAAAAAACAGAGTGGGTAGATGTAAACAAATGGCTTTAAGAATTTAAAAGCTTCTTAATGGGAAAACCAATATAGACAGAAGTTTAATGAGTAAAAAGTGTCCGAATAATAAGAGAATTCAACATAAGGATAGCCTGCCTGAATTATCTTAATCTTGGCTCGATGTAGTGAGTATTTTTTAAGATTTGTTTACTGCGGCACACAGACGAGTGGCAGAGCTAAATGAAGGACATGGAAGGGGTGGGTGTAAGTTTGTTCCAGGTGGAAATGCCTGGAGGGTGTAAGAGGGCATTTGAGAAGTTAAAGAATACGTAATATCAGATGCTGATGGTACTGTGGGTAAGAAGACAAAAGGTGTATGGTAAGGTTTTTATTGAGGAGCCAACTACACAGATGAAGGGAGTGGTGGTGGAGGATGGAGGACTGAATAGTATTAGACAAGGAGAGGGGTCTGCAGATCAAGTATTTGTTATGGAGCAGTTACGTGATAAGTTTGAAAAGGGAGGAACTAGGGGATAGAGGTTAAGGGGAAGCCATAATATGTGTCATAAGTGGACCTAAAAAAAAAGCTTACGATTAAATGGCAGTGATGCAACGTGGGGGGACGCAGGGAATTCACAGTATGGAATTCAGATTGTTTAAGCCAGATGAAAGTTTCACGGTGGAATCGGTACATGGGTCAGAGTATGTAAATAGGAGGGTGATTGGTTTAGTGTAAATGTTCGTCTCAGAGAAGGTGTGTTATGTTTTTCATCTTTTTGGTTTGAGTAATGTGAGAAGTTCAAGAAAGGACATTAAATGCAGCTGAAAAGTTATAGAAAAGGAAACGTGCCGTGAACAGAGTGTGGACTGATATTTACACATGAAACATAAACAATATGAAAGTTCTCCAAGCGGGAAGCTCATACCGGGTCAGCAGGCCAGAGTATGAATGTGATAGTGACCAATGTTTTCTTTTTTTTTTTTTTGTTTTTTTGTTTATTGCTTTCCTTAGAATCGCCTCCTTGTAGGATAACATCATTGTTTTCAAATCGTTCCGCTAGGAAAAACAATAATACTGGCCGTTTGCAAAACAAATTTGTGGTTCTGGACCGAAATAAGTCATACACATTCTCAACATAATTGCCTCTTCCACATTTTTCACATCAGCTCAGAAGCTACTCTGAAAAATGCTACGCCTTTGTCTTTTTGGATAACAGAAACCAGTTTCTACGTTCTGGAGAACAGGAACCAATTTTCGTATTTTGGAGAACAGAAACCAATTTCCACTATCCCGTCTCACTGAAGAGAAGAAGCCATAACAATCATATGAGTGGTCTGTCAAAACAATATCCGGTCAGAAAGGAGAACAATGGAAAGGTTTTCTTGTCTTGGCATAATTTAATTAACGTAGATTTAGGCCAAGCGCCTCGCTTCGTTCCGATACACATTTTCCCGCTGATTGAAAATACACGGTTGCTAGGTCTCTTTGGAAATAAGGCAGCATTACCGTGTCATTCCACAATATATGTGTACATATATATTTATTCCACTATATATATGTACATATATATTTATATGTAAATATATATATATATATATATATATATATATATATATATATATATATATATATATATATATATATATATATATATATATATATATATATATATATATATACGTGTGTGCCCTTGCGCACTTTCGGTTTTCTTTCTCGAGTGATTGTTTATATTCTGGCAGTACCCTTTCTCTTTTACACATAGCACCGAAAAAGTGGTAAATCTTATGATTAACCCATTTTCTCAGTAAGAATGAATATCAGTATCGTGTTTGCCCTCCTTTCTTCAAGGCGTTAGGAGACACTTGTTAAAAATACAATACCGAAC
Organism: Macrobrachium rosenbergii; assembly: GCA_039081455.1. Classification (NCBI taxonomy): domain Eukaryota; kingdom Metazoa; phylum Arthropoda; class Malacostraca; order Decapoda; family Palaemonidae; genus Macrobrachium; species Macrobrachium rosenbergii. The sequence goes on from JANJGK010006163.1 coordinate 3,789, forward strand.
TCTTGGAACACTGCCTTCGTGTGAGACATTTCGTGTTGAGAGCACTGAAGCGTCAGCCATATATTATCGTTTACCCAGCAAACATGTCGAACGTTGTGTATTTATGTGTTAGGAGATAGGAAATTATAGGAAAAAGCATCCCATTATTACCACAGATCCTGCACTGATAAAAACAGACAATATTGGACATGTTCGGAAAACAGACGACGAAGTGCGCGTGAAGAGGCGAGGCTACGTAGTGGAGAAAATCGAAACAGCATCGAAAAAGCATAAAGCAAAATTTCACTCTGACCTGGGAAAAAGCATCAACACTAAGTGTAATAAACTTGCATCTATCGTTATCGTAGTAAATCTGAACGCGATAACAAATCTCACACGATGATTACAAACTGGGAAATGTAAAAGTAATCACACTCTTTCTCCCGCTTTTTTCAGGAGCTCACGTACGAAAAAGAATCTCGTCGTAATGTTCTAATTGAGCACCACTGCTATGGAAGATGAGACGGAGAAGAAATAAGAATATAAGAAAGAGGAAAACAGATATAATTGTTAAGGGGGTATAATTCTGTCTGTGGGGAAGGAAAGAGGGGGAGAATGACAAATATGCTGCGTAGGCTGATCGCAGAAATGAAACAATAGAGCCTGTGCTGGAAAGAGGCTAGTGAGGAAAATTATGTGGAGAGAGTCCACATATCCTGATAAGTGTTCTGGATACCAATATGGAATGGTTGGGAGAAGGGAGGAGGAATTTTTGACGCACAAAGGGAATTCTCCCTTGTTTCAGCGCTCTCCAGCAACGTGGTTGTTTTCAGATGAAATATATTAACGCTGCTTTGACAATATGTATAATTTAATAGTACAAGTAGACACGCAAGAGCACATATATACAAACATACCCGACAATGTGTACGTAATGCACGAAAGCGATTTGCACCTGGTGTTTAATTTTCATCTTTCCAGTGGTTATCTACGTACATAAATACTGTGTGTTTTTTGTCTGTGAATATGTATATAAACAACCACACACATTAATATATATATATAAATATATATATATATATATATATATATATATATATATATATGTGTGTGTGTGTGTGTGTGTGTGTGTGTGTGTGTGTGTGTGTGTGTTTTGTGTGTACATGTACATAGGTACATAGCTAACAACTGGAAAGGTGAAAATTAAGCCCCAAGTACAAAGCGCTTTCGTGTATTACGTACACAGTCTCGGGTATAAAGATGTGTACGTAATACACGAAAGTGCTGAGTATCAAGCCTTTAAATTCACATCTTTCTATTGGCTATCTACGTGTATAGTTGCCACGTGCAGTTTTGTGACTTATTACTAATGCATGCCTGTGTGTATATATGCATGTACGTATGTATGTATGTATGTATGTATGTATGTATGTATGTATGTACGGTGTTAATATATTATAAATGAAAACTACAATACTGCTGATGATTGCTGATGGCCAAAGAACGAACAAAACAATAATTAAAAGAAAGGCTGACCTGACCTTCCCACTCCGGACTTGAGCCCACACTGGGATTGGGGTAAAGTGCAAAGCATTACTACCTGCGGCATCAAGAATGATTTAGGCTTAATTTCCATTCAAAACTATAATGCTCTTGCTAAGTGCAACTTGAATTTAATCCATGTTGTTTATGCGTTATAACGGAGCGCTCTCAATAAATGCTTAGCTGTGTGGAATTATTTTGTAATTTTCGTCAGCTCTGTCTAACTGTTTCTTTCTTCCCTTTATGCATATACAGTATATGTATGTATATATATATATATATATATATATATATATATATATATATATACACATGTACGTATATATATACATATATATATACATACATACATACATATATATATATACAGTATATATATATATATATATATATATATATATATATATATATATATATATATAATATATATATATTTATTGGAACTTGCATCAACTGTAAGTTAGTTTCTAAACTAAACGAAACATGATTTCCTACCCATACGAACGTGATGCTATTGCATATTAAGATCGAAATTCTTACAAATTACCGTCAGGAACTTATATTTTCAATATATATCATTGTCGTCTTGACATCCATTCATTTTTTTAACGTAGTAGTTATCCTCTATATAATTATGATGTGAATTTATATCCCCCATAAATCACAGGGGTAAATTTTTAATTGTCAAATACAGTGACCAAAATGTATTCTTCCTCTCTCTCTCTCTCTACATACATACAGTACACACACACACACACACACACATATATATATATATATATATATATATATATATATATATATATATATATATATATATATATATATATATATATATATATGCTAAAAAATCACAGTAGATGCAAGTGACTTCAGTGTATAAGCGAATCCCCGCATATATATATATATATATATATATATATATATATATATATATATATATATATATATATATATATATATATATATATATATATATATATATATACTCAGTATACGAGAGGTTCAAAAGAGATTCTTTATTTCCAAGCTTTCAGAGGCGTGCCTCCCTTCATCTTCAAGGAACCAAATAATGAAAAAACTTACATGTCAGATGTAATATAAGTAAGCACAAGATCGTCAGCGGCTCACTTCTCCTAATCCTGGCCTGTGACCTTGGTATTTGGTCTCGTTCCGTGGGCATCGCCTCATCGTGACCTTCGCAGCTGCATCCTTTATCCTTCGGGGTGTTCATTAACCCAGTTAATCCTTTCCACGTGTTTATTCAGGGTATTCTCCACAACTTCATAAACTATATGACAGTTGGTAGAATCCTCATAATTGTTTCCTATGTTTGCTTGCATGGTCTTCTTGGAACACGTTATGAGAGCGCTTTCTACACAAAGGAGTGTGGTTTTGTCCGTGCAAAGGTATGTTCTGCTCGGTGCGATTATCACTCAACGATGATCGTTCATGGTCTACCGTCAGTCGTTCAGAGCAAAACAGCCCAATTAAAAAACAAGCAAATTAGTGCTCTAAAAATCGTTTGGCGATCATCGTTAATCCATGAACGATCATCGTTGAGCGATAATCGGACCGAGCAAAACCTACCACAAGAAATACGAAATTCGTTTCATCCAAATACATTCTATGTTCTTTTCCCAGCAATGTTTTGCAATAGCTGATGCCCGATTGAAATATCTGATATTCTGTTTCTGTGTGGGCTGTTTGGTAGAACTTTGGCTCTTTCTTTGCATGTTTTGCTAGACTGCCCGAATAGCCTATGTCTCGTTACAGTCGTTACATGGAGCACTGTATAACTCTCCCCCCCCCCCCCAACCTATTTTTGTCTCCTCCCCCCTCTCCAGGTAACCGATTTTTAACAATTTTGCTTCTTATAGTATTTTTACAATTCCCTACCAATGTGTACTGTTGTACCCCTGTTGAACGGTTTGACCATGGTGTACTTTGGAATAACTATCGTTTTCCTGTCCTTCGCTTTTTCTCTCCGTTGTTTTTCCCGAAATATTGACTTCTGCCTTTGCTGTGTGTCTTGTCTCACCAGTGATCTGGTTGGCTTAAACTCTTAAAACTGTCCCCCTATACATGCGGTATGCTACAGATTCTATACGCCCTGATTATAAGCCCCATCATCAAGCATTTTTTTTTTATTTCTGAACTGTAATTTGAAAATATATATATGTTTATATATGTTAATTCATATGTATATATGAGTTAAGTGAGTAGCTTTCCTTTAGACCCTATATTCTATCTTATCCCCCTTCCTTTTCTGTTTGACATCTAAAATCGGGATTTAGCCTTCCTCTTCTTCCTCGAAAGTGAACTCTATTTGTTCGTGTATTTTGCTTAATTCATCTAACTTGGAAAGTTCCTAGTCCTGCGTCGTGTATTTTCCCTACTTCTTCTGTTTCTAGCCATTCCACAAACAGATTAGCTGGAAAGGGCAACAAACTAGAATCCACTGCTACCCCGTTCGTCTGTATATAGCATTACACTGACATAGGATCGTTTCAAGAAACCCAGAAAAACAATGTGTTCCAAATCACACTCATACATTCCTTCCTCTAGTTTCATTTTTATGATGTCAATATTTTTTTTTTTGGGGGGGGGGGCGGCACGTTAGTAAATAAAGAAGCAACACCAAAACTAGAGAATTTGGATTCCCACACATTTACCTTCGAAGTTTCTTCAAGTAAAACCAGATTATGTGAGAAGTAGCCCTTGGATACATTACTTACGTCCCCCCCCCCTATATTTCTCTAATCTTCTTTGTGGGGCCCTCATACAAGCCACTGTGGGCCTCAAGGGGACACCCAGCTTTATGAATTTTGAGACTACCATATATGAGGGATCACGGGACTTTCCTCCGATTTAAGTCTGCGAACCATGCCCTTTCTTTTCTGCATGCATTCCGCCCTTTAAAGCTTCCCCGACTTTTTTTTTTCTTTTTGTTAAAGCGCCTTTGAATAAATTTCATGTTCGGCTTTTTGTGCATTATTCAAAGGTATTGCAGTCACTTAGGAAATGCGTCATTTTATTATTGTAATCCCTAGAGTTCATCTCTACCACACTCCTCTTCTTATTCGTTTTGCTTATCCTAACATCCCTATAACTAATCAGTCTTTAGTTCTTCATTGGAGGAGTGGGTAGAGCTCTCGGCTAGCACGCTGTTGGCCCAGCGTTCGACTCTCCAACTTGCCAATGAAGAATTAGAGGAATTTATTTCTGGTGATAGAAATTCATTTCTCGTCATAATGTGGTTCGGATTCCACAATAAGCTGTAGGTCCCGTTGCTAGGCAACCAGTTGGTTCTTAGCCACGTAAAATAAATCTAATCCTTCGGGCCAGTCCTAGGAGACCTGTTAATCAGCTCACTGGTCTGGTTAAACTAAGATATACTTAACTTTTCAGTCTGTTGAAAGCTTTTTTCAATCTTTCCGGAAACCTAAACCTATCTTTCATAAGCCCTCCCCACAAAACACCCATGCAAAAAGCCGCGTTAGCCCCCTCATCCTCTTTGTCAAACTCCCTAATGCCTGAACACATTTCCATAAAATCATAGCCAACGCTCCCCATGCAAAAATTAAGCCCACAGCCCGATATTAAAACTTCATCCTTACCAGTCTCATTTTTCCTTTTTTCCCTATCCCCACTTGTCAAAGACGTCATTAAGTCTTCTGCTGTTTAACTGTATTACGCCATATGAATATAAAATATACAGCTTGGTCCAAGTATAATGCTTCCATCTTTGCGCTTTGCTTTTGTACTGACGGCGGTCACTTCACTTAATCATCCGTAAACGAGGAATTGGCAACTCCGCTCAGAAAAAAAAAAAACTAAATCTACCATATTATCAGCCTTTTTCCTGGAAAGTCTAAATGGCGTTAAGAATAAATGGAAGCAGTACTAATCGCCTTCGAGTCTCAACCTTTGTCGCCACACTACAGAATCACCGTACAATACAACGAATCCTGTATTTCGGATGTATATTTTTTTTTTCTAGCCCGAAACTTTCGTCCTTTGGAGTAGGATCCTGGAGGTAATGAACATCCCGAAGGAGAAAGGATGCAAAGGTCACAAGGCGGTAATACCAGCGGGAGGAGACCAGATACCCAGATCACAGGCCAGGATTAGGAGAAGCAAGCCACTGACGATCTTGTTGTGTATATATCTTACATCTGACATGTATGTTTTTTTCATTATTTGGTTCCTTGAAGCTGGAGGGAGACGCGCCTCTGAAGGCTTGGAAATAAAGAATCTCCTCTTTTGAACCTTCAGTATTATTGAGGTCCTCTTTGATAGTAATAACTTTATACAGAGTGAATTTGTGTATATACACACGCACACACACACACACACATATATATATATATATATATATATATATATATATATATATATATATATATATATATATATATAATGCTACATAAATATTATCTACTTATCGCATGACAAGTGATATACAGCTTTAAATATACTGGTTGCTTTAGATTTTTCGGCTGCGTATTTGTAAATATATATATATATATATATATATATATATATATATATATATATATATATATATATATATATATATGTATATACATATATATATATATATATATATATATATATATATATATATATATGTATATGTATATATATATATAATACAAATATATATAGGGCTATACAGTGTGAGTATATATATACAGTATATATATATATATATATATATATATATATATATATATATATATATATATATATATATATATATATATATATATGCTTAACCATCATATATTACTGGATAAATGCGCCTTTCCACAATAATATCTGAACTAACAATCACCTTCGGTTTGAGGACTATACACAGATTCCTGTTTTAAGAAGGGAGACGTCATCTCTTCGAGTTCCCTCAAACTTTGACGGGAGTGGTACTTTATATATTTGCCGATAGATTTGATAATGACTTGAAAGCCAAGCTACAAGAAAAAAAGCCTCAGTAATAAGAAGACTGAATAGAGAATCAGCAAATAAATTTTAAACCAATACAGAAATACAACAATGCATCATTGCTGTGGTAAACTGCCCTAGAATAACCAGTGCATTCACGCGGACTAATATGCATGCATGCAGTTGAAACAGCATCATTACCGGGTACCAATAGAGTGGAAATATTCCTTAAGGTTCAGATGATGGATCATGTAATTACATGCTCTGGCTCAAAGAAAGTCTTCATGTTTGAAATATCTCCCTGGAGCAGATCCTTTTGTGCTAGTGTTGAAGCTTTGTGTACCAAAATTTCGTTTTCTCTCTCTTACTCTTTTTCTAAACACACGCACACATTATTTACATGCATACATGCACACATACATACACACAATCACACACATATATTTATATATATATATATATATATATATATATATATATATATTCATTTACATATACATACATACATATATGCACTCATTCTCTTTAAAGAGGCTGGTTGCAGAGTATGGTGTTCTCTACATTCTTACTTAGATTTGCTAAAAGAAGACTGATGTTCCTGTGCCTATGTCACGCTGAGCGGCTTTTGACATACTTGTTTGTCGCCCTTTAACAAATTATTTAATTTCCTTGAACTGATAAGTTTTTTTTGAGAAAGTAGGAATTTTTTTATGAAAAATATACCTCGGAAGTTTCATTTGTACCAGTGAAATCCACTTAGTGTTTCTCCTAAGCTGTAATTCATGTTAGCATCATTATATTAAAATCATGGTAATTTTTACCTCATACCAGTAAATTTGTTTCAGACCATGACCACAATGCGAATACTCCATTCCTAAAATTGATTCGAAGCCACCAAGAGAACACATACCTCTACCAACAGCTGCTCCCATAAAAGATTTTCACCAACCAGTTCTGGTTTGTTTGTTTTATAAACATGCCCTATTGACTAAAGAAAATTTATGGCACACGTACGATTGACTATTTTCAAGAAAGACTTTGGCCTTAGTTTATAGAAATGGCCAGAAAATCCGAAGAAGTGTCTGACCCTAAAAACTCCCAAACAAACTTATCTCACCATAAGGTAACCAACTTTCTCTTGGATCATGAGCCACACCTCCGCAAAATTTCGTCTCATCATCTTAAAGATAATAATGAATGTTTCGGATAGCCAGCCTTTGATGAATATCGTAACATTTCACAACGTAATGAAACTTCAGCAAGAAAAAAATAATTAGTACCTGATACTTTCACGTAATATGATAAAGTACTTCTTTGTCAACTAGTGCATTCCAATGACATTTGAGGGAAGATTTAAAAAGGCTCCTTCGTTTGTTTCGTTTAGCCTTGTAGAGATTTACGTAATGACTTTCATTAAATACTGACACTCCTAGAACAAACGATCCGAGAGTAACCTACTAAGGTGACTGAGTTAGAAAAGATCGGCTTCATTGATTCTGGTATGTTCGATCTTTTCGTTTTGTGAAAGAGATGGCAGGGGACATTTCACTTTCTCAGCCATGACATGGCTATGAGGTGGGATGTGTCGCGTCAGAAATCTCATCATCTGTATATTGTTTGAGATTCGAAAAATTCATAAATATATATACATACATATTATATATGTATATATATATATATTATATATATATATATATATATATATATATATATATATATATATATATATATATATATATATATATATATATATATATATTTATATATATGTATATATATATTTATACATATATATATGTATATCTATATTTATTTATATGTATATATACATTTACTTATATATATATATATGTGTATGTATATATATATGTATATATATATATATATATATATATATATATATATATATATATATATATATACACATATATATCCTAGGGAAGAGAAAGTGCACAGTAATGGATAAACTTCGAAATCCCAAGCATCTAGTTAAGAAATATGGGACGTGCAATACTGTCACAGATGTGTTCCGTGCTCAATGAATTGATAAGCCCCGACTCCCTGATTATTAATGCCGGGAAAATATTCTCGTTTTTTTCAGTTCAACAGCAGAACCAATTTTCTCCAAGTATTTGCATTTTCCAGGCACCCCTAAGTCATTTCCATATAAACAGCATCAACATTATTGCTACAATGTTAGTTGAAAACGCAATTCGCGATGTCCCTCGCTTATAAATACAAAAGAATTGAAGTTTCGAACAATGGAATTTAAAGTTGTACTGATGGTTTGTGCGTTATAATACATGCACAAACACCATAGAACAAAAAACACACTTGGTAATAACTTGGAGAAGATGTGTGAATAAAAGTTGCTTTATTGTACCATAAACATGAAAAGATAACATCTACCATTGTAAGAGAATACGGTTGTACAACCTGTCATTCTTTAAAAAATTTAGATGTACAGTATATTGGAAAGGAGACTAAACATTTTCCTCTTAAACCCAAGATAAAACTTTCACGACCTCAAAGCCTTTTGTTTGAATAGACATAATCCTCTTTTGATCAAGGTGGCATTGTTTTAAAGCAATCCGCCTTCAACCTTTCTTTCACGCTCAATGATAATTCCTGAGCAAACGGACATTCCTCGACGCCAGTGCCGAAAAGCCATGTCTAACCATTTCACATTTCTTTCCCAAATTTTTCCTCACGATTATACTTATAAATAGCACATCACTTGCAGTATCTCATATAATAAGCTGCCATCGTGGGCAAACATTATCTATATTTTCCGCATTTCACACAATTTCAGTAATTCTCTCTCTAGTTAAATATACTTCACCTATGACTAATTTTAATACCTTCCACACTCATGGTCCTTCAGAGTACACCCATGAACCATACTTTAGATTGGCTGAGCAACCTATTCTTGCATTGTAAGTTTTATCTACATTACTCCTTGAAGTTTATTTGTTAACTCTTCACGGTTCTAGTGGCCATTCTTACTCAGATACCTATATAAACGACAGATTTAAATTCTTTCCACAATTGTACCAACATCCATCATAATTTTAGCCTCGCATTTGTCTACTCAGAAACCACTGTCTCACTAAAAGTCTATTCCAGGAATTCTGGGCTTAATATTTTCCTCCATCTCTACGGTTAATATTGTATTTTTCATCACCAATGAGAATTATTATCTGCAGACCTAAATCCTTATATCTGGCATCTACATCCTTTTTTCTTAAGTTTTGTCTCAGGTTCATTCATAAAATCTGAAGGCTTTCACACACACATACACGCATACATACATACATATATATATATATATATATATATATATATATATATATATATATATATATATATATATATATATATACACATATACATCCACATACACACACACACACATATATATATATATATATAAATATATATATATATATATATATATATATATATATATATTATATATATATATATATATATATATATATATATATATATATATATACATATACATATACATACGCACTAATGAAGTAAACCTACTATGAATATAGGAATTTGTTTACTTCTTACATTGCACACAGATATAAATAAAATAATAATACTTCTTTGATACATTCCTTCACAGTATATAGTACTTATTTTATTAATCTCGATGAATACTGACATATCGGTAGGAAGAAATTACTCTAATATACCACTTCCGATAATAATAAAGGGGAAATGCAGCAAAATCTTGTAACAGGAAGTAGAAAATCTGCAGTGAGTTGTCTAGGCATTTCGACAGGAAAACTGTAAGTTGGAAGTGAGCATAAAGTAAAGGGGAAAACTTGCAAGAATAATTAGGAAATATTTCTGAGCGCTTACAGAATCGTGTAAATGAACTTACCACTATTAATGTTAGTAATGACAATAATGATACATGAAAAACCAGTTTCTTACTGGTGAAAGGTTCCCTCTTCCAATGAAGTCTGCAAAAAAAAAAAAAAAAAAGCACGGAATTTCATTCCCAGAGATAACTTACTGACGTCCACACTGTCTTGAGTAGTTAAAATGAAACCAGAACTCATTTTTGTCCTTAAGAAAATAGCTTAACAAAAATTTGTATTTATCATTTAAACATGCTACTTTTTGAGAGTCCTTTCCATTCCTACAAATGATACATAAAGCTTTTACTCAGCTAAAAACTTTGGAGTTCCTTGGCTAATGTATTATCTAAGACCGTTTTATCATTTTTAAAGCAATGCTTTTTTCGCGTGTGATAGATGAAATGTCAACAGATGTGATTAGATCTCAAGAGGCAGTTCAGTAATATTCCGAGTATCAACATTACAGTCTTCCCTATATTAGCGATTTTGGTACTTTCCAGATAGTTTAGACTGTGTTATACCCATTTCAATATTTGTTAAAATTACTTATTTCGATTAATTCCCTTGATAGGGAATGGAAAGGGCTGAATAGCTGCACCATAAACATGCTTAATTATGGTATGTATCAAGCTAGTAATTTGAATCCTCTAATAGTTGACTGTTAAAACAAAAACTTTCTTCTACGAAAATCTTTATAATACGCCAACAAACATTTTCGATTTCTTTTGGAAGTTGCATTTGAAATGCAACTTCTACGAGAAAAACAACACACAAGTCGAGTTAAAGGATTTTTGGAATGCTGTGAAGAGAGAGAGAGAGAGAGAGAGAGAGAGAGAGAGAGAGAGAGAGAGAGAGAGAGAGAGAGAGAGAGAGAGAGAGAGAGAGAGAGAGAGCTACATACTAAAGTGAATTGAGTGAACTAGTGAAATGAGTTAACTCTCAGTTTCGTTATTTCTGCAGTGCCAGCGAAACGGGAAATTGGACTTGCATACAAACATAGCATTCCTGAAAGATAATGCCTAAAAATGGACTCCTTTACTAAAACTGAGTTGGACTTGAGATTACATAGAAAGGCCGAATAAATCGCGTACTGAACAGTATCCTACTTCGAAGGAACGTATTAAAAACAAAAACTCCAGACGGCGTCACTGTAAGGGAGCGAAATAGAGAAATTACAGCCATACTGTATATTTAAGTATATATTTTTTAACAATAAATGCCAACCTACAGTGAAGATTAAATGAGACTGGTAAGTCAATAAATGCAAGTTACTGAGGGGGGGACAGAAACACAGGACCTGAAGTTCATTCTTGTAGCTTTAAGCCGTTTAGGATAAAAATCCTGCATCAACTGAAAAGGCCATTTTTCTAAAAGAGAAAGTGGACAAAGTCTGAATCCCTCGCTTAACGTGAAGCTAAAAGGATAGAAAGTTAATTACCTGCAGTTTGTGACATCCTAAACCACTAGATTGGAATTGTTTGGAAATATATTCGCCGCTCTCAGTGAAGGAATGGTATTTATTTATTCAAAAATATTCTCTTAGTTTCACAGGTGAATCGAATTACATTGTAGCGCTTCTTTTTGAGTACTAAATTTACTTTTAGATTTGGAAAGGAAATAGCAGACAGAGGACTAGACACAGAAAAAGAGAGAGCAATATCAATTTTTATTGTGTTTGTCAACCCGTACCTGATTCATTTATGATCAGTACCGAAAGGGTATACATATCACACACAAGAAAGTCATCGTCGCTTTCAGAAGTGTGAGCAGAAGAAATGTCACTATTTATGATAATCTTTGACCATAAAAGGCAATGAGCTGGAAAAACTGCGTTGAAACATCCTTGAACTTCTAGAAACATTTACTCTAATGTGCAAGCACACTAACCACTGCAGAGATTAGTTACGTCGAAATAACGAATTGCCTTTGGTATCAGAAAAAGGAGACGCAGGAATCTTCGCACCATGAGAAATTGCCTTACTTGTCATGTTATTCATTGGCACGGCTGAGAGGGCAATGTTTCATTCTCGAATCGATATTGTCAGTTTCTTTTAACGGAATTGCCGGCATTTTTTCATGTTATATTGGCTTTTAATATGCAACATGCAATCAGAGGAACTTTTTACTTATGCGTTTGTACAGGAACTCAGACACTTATATATGCCTCTGTACAACTTTACTTTATGTTACTAAAGGCGCTTCCATATCGTTTCATTAATATGAAAAAATTAATGTAGATAACCCTCCGCCTACCCTGTAAATTTTTATAAAATGATTGGTCATTACCTCTCTCTCTCTCTCTCTCTCTCTCTCTCTCTCTCTCTCTCTCTCTCTCTCTCTCTCTCTCTCTCTCTCTCTCTCTCTCGTGAGGGGTAGAAAATACTGTGTATCATCAATACTATGGTAGATATGGTTATGGGAGACACTTATTGGTGGTCACCGGAATAACGCCAAGAGCGATTAATCTTGTTGATATTTCAATTTCCTCTTCGAAAACCGTGCTAATTTGCATACCCTTTGAAGGTTTAGATATCTTCAGGCATTAAGATGCTTGAGGTGAACTTTAGTTTTGAATTGATTTCCACACTCTTGTCATGCACCATGCACACAAAGTTTGGAAGATGCCAAAATAGCAACAGAATGTGTAGCTACTACGTGTACATCAAATGGCGGTATGTGTTTGTCAACGTGACAATATCAGTCTCCCATTAGAACAGCCAGTGATACGTCATCAAAAACTCAACAGCGCACGCAACATTTGACTAACAATGGGTGTCAGAAAAGGATGATAGAAGGGTTCTCTGGATACTTTTGTTCCTGTAAGTGAACCCTCACATCATTGTCAAGACACGGTCCAGCAGGAAGCTACTGTCTTTACTATAGAATGGCAGAAGACAATATTTAAATCTGCCCAGAACTTCTTCTAAACTAAAATCGACTTTTTTTCACTTTTCTTTTCTTATTCTGAATTAGCCGATTTTGTTCTGCCTTTTCAGATGACTAATTTTTCCTACCATCGCCTCTGGTTTAGACTCGCGAATACTAGAAAAAAAAATGTCCTACATGGTTACTGTTATTTCAAGACATTTTATTTCAAATACCGTACTATTTTCTTTCGAACGTTTCAAATAACTAAACGTTTTATCCTTTCTTTAATAAACCAGCAACAACTTGGACTAAAGAAACTGAACACTTTTAGAAATGATCAACGTTCAACATAACTGAACACACGCGTGGCCATATAAAATTTTTAATATCAAGCAAACGTAATTCAAACAGTAATCCGTACAATTGAAACATCAATATTACAAACGACTTCCAGCACAAAGTTCTTACATCGAGTCGACATAAAATCGCCAAAAACAAGACGTGCAAAATGAATGGAGGTAAGTCGACCACTCTTCCTGTTCAGATGGATATTTATCAAAGGCACACAGAACCCGCTTGCGGATTAACATGTTTCGAAGTCACTGCACGCTCTGCTTCTCTTTCGCTCCCTCCCAGGTATTTAAACAAATCCATTTCGTTTACCGTGATTTTTCCTTGTGTCTTGTGCTGCCAACGCATTATTGTATTAACATATCCGAAGAGCATTTCTGCATTCTAAAACGAAAATCACTGTTAATATGCTTCATTTATCTAGAGGGCTTGGACGTAAAATAAATACAAGAAAACAGAAGTAATAAGGACATGATGCACAGCGGGAGGAAGTAACATTAGATACATAAAGGATTATTGAGGGTGAATCCATAAAATTTTTGAAGAACAATGCTTTCCAGTGCAGCTGCTCTTGAGTTGGAATTTAGTGAGACTAAAAATGCAAATCAAGTAGCGCCTAGTCTCAATAAGATTTGGAAAGCATATAGATTGAAACTGCATACGAAAGTAACACTATACAAAAGTCTAGCATGATCCCTATAGCCATTTGGAAATGAAAACTGGGGTGGCAAGGAAACTGCTCCTAAAAGATTGTTGATTTGAGAGTAAGGCTTTGAGAAGAACATTAGGCGTCAGAGACATGATAGAATTAGAAATGATACCATAAAGGGAATGTCTGAATTCCACATGAAGTTGAGACAATTGTGAGATGAAGTTACAAATGTATTGGACTTGTCCCTCGCACAACTCCTGGGAGGATTATATTTTAATACGTGATAGTCTTAGACTGGTTCCCGTGGGCACCAAGAAGAGTTGGAGGACCAGTACCTACCATGATGAGAACTATGAAAAGAGAGGCTGGAGACAAATGGAGAATTAGGAAAGATAAAGCGGTGGAAAGAGTTGGAAGCGACGATGACGAATATGGCAGTTGTACTCTTATCAGTATTAGAAATAGCAGCAGAAGCAGTAGAAGTAGAAAAAAATCTTTTCCAGTAGTAAGAGCAAAAGCAAGTAAATGGAGTAACCATAAAATTGTCAAATACAAACTAGTAAGAATCTAGAGTAAATCACATATCTGATATTATCATAAGATTATTATTTCAGTTTTCATGATATCACAATGAACGGAGGAAAGGAAAGATGGTGGACTGCTGTCACCATGAATTTTTTGTTATGCCTATATGTACACAGACACACCCACCCACCCATACACACACAAACTCACAAACTCACACACACACATACCCACACGCACACATACATGTATATACACACATACTTACTGTATACACATATATATACACACATATATCTCTATCTTTGTTTATATATTCATCACGTACCATATTTTCGTGATTCAGTTATACATATATATATGTATATATATATATATATATATATATATATATATATATATATATATATATATATATATATAATGTTACCCTTGATGTAAAAGTCACCCAAAATGGAAGAATGTTCTTAACAGGTACAGTTCAGTTAAGGTCAATTTGAAGCTAAGCAACTGTGACGAAGAAAAGGAGTACGACATCAAGACTGAACGAACTCCGATGATAGAAAACGTTTAAGTTAATGATTCGGTGTCAGGGGAGCTATAATTAAAGCCAACACAGAAGGATGTTCTTTAATGCCTCTTCACACATCTTGCTAGCAAGTGGTCCTGGAACTTTTTGGCAAACGAGCAATGCTTAGACAACCCTTCTCCATGGTTTAATATTATCAGTTAAATTTTACTGCATGAAACAAGAAACTGAACAGCGCTAATCACACTATCAGTATACGATTAATGAACGCTATGTTGACTTATAAGTTATCTAGAAAAAAATACTGTGGATGCTTCACTGTAACATGCTAAACCTTGATTTTTTCTTATTTAATAAATTTCTGGGTAGATCTTCCATAACGACATTAAAAATGAAACGCTGGGGTCATGTCCCATAATACAAAAAAATATTATTCAGCTGTAAAATCTTATCAAAGTATTCGCAGCTGGTTCACAATATAAATGCCCAAGTAATACCATTATCACGCTTACCGAGTTCCAAGAACTCAAAAACATTTCACGTGGACTCCTAAAAGGATCACATGTCTATCCCTTTTGGACTCTTTTCATTTTTTTGGCCCATGATAATGAATACTTTCCTTTTTTTTTTTTTTTTTTTTTTTTTTTTTTTTACAGGCACGATCTATTTCACCTGTGTACGGTAGACTGTCTTCTACTCAAAAGTACAATCACCCAGTTTACTTGAAGAAATCTGAAATCCGACACGACAGCACTTCAGCTATTCAGTATGTATGAAACAGTTAAAACCTTTTAATTTTCAAACAAATAAATATTATTTGTAAGCTTCAATTGTCCGTGCATCTATCGATATGAATATCAGGATGAATAACAGAGATGAAGTCTCGTTGCAAATATTAACAACTCGATGTTTCTTTCG
Organism: Macrobrachium rosenbergii; assembly: GCA_039081455.1. Taxonomy (NCBI): domain Eukaryota; kingdom Metazoa; phylum Arthropoda; class Malacostraca; order Decapoda; family Palaemonidae; genus Macrobrachium; species Macrobrachium rosenbergii. The sequence goes on from JANJGK010006163.1 coordinate 19,978, forward strand.
CATTATCTGATAGTTATTAATTGTTTACACTATTTCGTGGATTAAAGTGGAAACCAACAGGAAAAGCAATAAACATCAACAATAATTTAAAACATAAACAAAATAATCAAAAGTAGAAAGACTTTAATTAAATTAAACAGTTATAATGACATTCAGTATTATATGTATAGCTTGGAATGCAGTATTATGATCAAAGCCCCGGCGGCCAACAAATTAGTTCAGATGTTATAATCTTTATTTTTTTAATTTTGAGTTTTGTAATATTATGCTGTGACAAGAGAACAGACTTCCTGGGATGAAATTAATATGTCACATATTGCAATCTATCCTGCAACGCTTAAATACTAATTTAATTAAACTAAAAACATGGTAAAAGTCAAGTTATATCGGCCAATAAGGAAGGAAGGTGGTATACTACAACGGACATCTGTAGACTGAATATTGCTGTTCACAGAATTACAAAGTACCGTGTTATAAACACTGAAAAAATAACATATTTCCAAATATAAATAAAATAAATAAAATAAATAAATAAATAAATAAAATAAATAAATAAATAAATAAATAAATAAATAAATAAATTTTTTTCGTACGAATGGTGGATAACAGATCGATGTCATAAAATAAGCCCTGTTATATCAAAAAGCAAAAAAGAAAAATGGCCCCGTTTTGCAAATGGAAAGTGTAATATTTCTACGGTATTTGTGACATAACGAGTATAAAGTCAAATTGTTTACTATATTTTTATGATGGAGCAAAATGCTTTGGGGTTGTGTTATACATGAAAATCAATACTTCCAAATAAATGCATTCTTTTCCCAAACTATTTAAACGAAAAATCGAGTTAATCAGAAACTGGAAGTAGGTCAACGTCGCACCTTTCAGTCCTGAATCCATAACTACAGAATAGTTTGGCAACTTTGCAGAAGTTCTGTACTCTGTAGTTTCTCCCGCCTTTAATGTCATTCAGTTAGGATATAGAAATAGTGCATTCTTATCAATTGGTTTCCAAAATTTCTTAATCTTAGATATCATTTCCAAAATGTTGATACTTTTTCTGGAAATGGAGTCAGGTAATGAGGTCACTCACGGATTCTTCAGTGTTTAACAGGATGACTATTTAAAGACAATAATAATAATAATAATAATAATAATAATAATAATAATAATAATAATAATAATAATAATTCTTTCGCAAAATATATCCTTCACCAAATGAAATAGGGCTTATCATAATAAAAAGAACATCAGAAACAAGGACAGAGGAAGAGGTTAAGGACCCTCACCTCGAGTCCTAACAATAATCACCAAGGGACATGAAAATGTAAAAATAACACAAATTGTCGTCGTTAACTAAACTCGCAACTATACGGGAAAGAGAGAGAGAGAGACAGAGAATAGCGGAATGACTGAGGAGATGGCTTGTTGTGAAAACTGTAGCCAAAGGAGCACTGTCGAAATTGTGTACCTTTAAAATCAATAAAAGGCCCCTTCGTAATTAGGAACATTCCTTCAAAACACAGATAAATGAGTTTTTTTTTTTTTTACCGTAGAAAGGGATCATGGTAAGCGAATCACTTACAATGGACGCTAAAAAAAAAAAAATGCTCAGGTTTAGATGCAGGGCTTCGCTATTGAACGCAGAGAAAATTGCTGATTCAAAACCATCAGGTAGGTGAAAGGAACATAATTGGTCTAAAAGCCAAAGAAATCCAATCTGGTGAAAAGGTCAGATATTGGGCTTCAGGGACTTGGGAAAGGGATTTCTGAGAGTAAAACACAATAATGGAGTTATTTGTTATTTAAAAAACAAATGCTATAGCTACAGGCCCCAGATATTTCCTTTAGATGTTAGCTTTCTGCGTTCAATCGATAAAATGTCCTAACTGCATAGGAATACAGATTAACTAATACCTGAATATTTCGTCTAAAATGAATTCAAAGACATAAGGTGAAGAGATGAAACGCCTAAAAGTATTAAGGAATGCATAACTTTTTATAAACTCTTGAAAAACAGCAAACCTTTTCATGGAATCTACAGGACTGTTAATAATTGTAACGACATTCGAGTGGTACTACATCCATGAAAGTGTATTAAACGGAACTTGACTTTTTGGTAAATATAGAATATTTTATTCTAAAGGATTTGTCCTTAATCTGTTACTATAATAAAACACCAGTTGCACTGATAACATGAAAGCGCTTCCAAAATTAATTCTTCAATAATGTTTCCCTGCTTTCGGGTTCAGGTACATAACTGTAACGTGCATAATGTAGCACAAAAAAAACTTATATTTATTGGAAATCATTTGGAAAAAAGCTTCATGGTTAAAATTCTCATTTAAAAAGCGCAAATACTAGCATGAATAAAAAGCTGAAGGAAATCCTATGAAGAAATTGTAAATATTTATTTGATTAAAGATAACCAGAGCTTGGCCACAAAAAGGGCAGAGTTCAGAAACGCCTAACTTCGAGTTTAATTTTCTTTCTTTTTAGACCAAAAATATTCCACGAGGAGCTCGTAGGATATTTTTGGTCCCTCATATAACGAGCATAGAGGGGGAAGAAATTTGTGAATGAAAGAATAGCAAGTAATCCGCGCCATTTTACTCCAACATGACAATCTCTCTCTCTCATCTCTCTCTCTCTCTCTGCCTTAGCGTTTATATGTATGTATGTATGTATGTATGTATGTATGTATGTATGTATATGTATATATATATATATATATATATATTAAATGCGTGTGTGTATTCATATGTTTATATATATATATATATATATATATATTATATATATATATATATATATATATGTATGTATGTATGTATCTGTGTGATGAAACTTCAATTTGTGCACCAGAAATTTCCAGTGTAAAAATGAAAATCCCAACAGAAATATCAACATAAATAGGAAAACATTTCGGGTCATTAATTGTGTAAAAATATTTTCGTCGTTTTCCCATGAGCGAAACTGTTTAACAATCAGTTTGCATTTTGCTCCACATTTTGCTTGTGTACCACAGCCGATCACAAAATATTTTCGAAATGTTGCCGTTTCCGAAAAAATAAAAGGAATTGTTTGATAGTTCCTGCAAAAGGTTTGAGCGTTAGCAGTCGATACAAAAATTTCTCATGACTTAGTCGTCGCAACCTAATCTTGAAAGTATTATAATCACACCCTTCAGTTGTTCGCATATTACTCCCCCCACCCTCTCTCTCTCTCTCTCTCTCTCTCTCTCTCTGTATACGACACCAGCTTGTAAATCAGCATTTCTGTCAAACCTTTTAATTGAAAACGATTAGAAATTCGGAATCCCAAGGTATCAAGAAAAAACATGAAGGCGCGTTTTCCAGGAACGACTGAATATTTTAACAATATAATCAAGGCTTGCATAAACTTTTTATTCAGAACTATAATTATTACCATAAAAATAAATAAATAGTTTAACCAGACAATTGGGTCAACATTCTTAACTCTCATATGGTTAACCCCATGTCTTGTTCTTAGTTGTTATATTAGAACTTATTTGACATTCTGCAAGAAAATTAACTGATGCTTTACTGAATATTATATCAAAGGTACTCCAGCTGAAGTCGACTGGAATGAAAAAGACGACTGAAATTCTTAAGGAGATTGTGTGTGTGTGTGTGTGTGTTTGTAGGTCAATGAAACGATTGAATGATGCATTGAGTCTAGGCCAAAGGCCAAACACTGGGACCTATGGGGTCATTCAGCGCTCGAAAGGAAATTAAGAGTAAGTAGGTTTGATTGAAAAGTGTAACTGGAGGAAAACCTCAAAGCAGTTGCATTATGAAATAATTGTTAGGAGAGGGTGAACAGCAAGAATGAAGAGAGATATGAATGGAGGTACAATAAAAGGAATAAAGGGGTTGAAGTTAGGGCCGCAGAGACGCAGCAAAGAACCTTTAGTAATGCCAACAGTGCACCACATGAGGTGCACTGGCGGCACTACCCCCCATACGGGGTTGAATGATGTATGCACTAAGCCCGCAACATTTGGTTATCGACGCCGTCACTGTAATGCGTACAAACTCGGTTTACGATCACAACCCCTTTTCTTATAAAATAAAAATAAAAAAATCTATCAACGCCACTGAACAACTTTGCAAAAGATAACACTAACTATTAAACCAGATAATCAAGTAATTTCAACAAATTCGTTAACGAAAGAAGTACAAGTCACGGAACCATTCGCCATTCTGTACAGAGGAGGGCCTGAATTTCCCATCGTAGTTTGATCGACTGAATGATTTTGTTAATAACAACCAAACAATGTATGAAGAGGTATACTGTCTAAAGCTTAAGGCATATATGCACAAAGCCCTTGTCCAGATCTCCGGATTTCTTCAGCATCTCCCCAAATACCGAGAGAGTATTTAAGGTCGCCTCTGGAGATGTTGGTAGACTCTTCAAGGCTTAGGGCACTTTCCTTTCCTTGTAGCAGCTCGTATGAACTCTTTGGTAATTATGTAGAGCCTTTCTTTTACAGTCGACGGAATTACTTCAAAAGTTCCAAAGTACTAGACTCCAGTTACTTTTCTTTTGTAACTTCCTAGTTCTCTCGTCCATGCTTTTGCATTAAACTAAAGAACGAGTCACAGTATTTACATCAAAATTATTATCATTATTAAGTTTTTTTTTATTTAAGAATACGGTTAAGATATACTTGAAAAAATTTGTTTCACTGAACCATTAATATACTGAAAAAAGCCAAAAGAAAACAAACAAGAATTAAAGTAAGTCTGTGTACTTGCTTTCGTTCCGCATGAAATTGTATGGTACAAGTGCGCATTCCTCTGCCATCCATGACTCATCCAACTCGATGCATTTCTATGGTGTTTCACTGTATCATTGAAATCGTCTTCCATTTCTTCTGCAGAGTAATAGTATGTATGACATGTTCATACCTCATTCCATAAACTTATTACTCTTATCATTTCTCTCTCTCTCTCTCTCTCTCTCTCTCTCTCTCTCTCTCTTACCTCATGTTTATAAACAAACAGTACGAGGCTTACATCACTTTAACGAAAAAGAAGTCAGGAAAAAAAAAAATAACTCTTGAATGTTACGACTTGAAATCGATACCGGTAGATAGCAAATAATTTGCAGCATTTTTAAAAGAACAGATACATTTCTCTGTAGTTAAATTTAGATATAACAAAAAGACTACAAATGAGATAGAGAATGATATCATATTACAACAAACAAGGAACCACTATCTGAATGACCTATGAAGCATCAGTGACACCTTGTAACCGATGACCAGAAATCTGAAGAGTGGTTTAGATTTCAAGTGGAACAGCATTTACACCGATGGACATTTGAGGATTAAGATGAATGTGTAATGCAATAAACATTTGATTAATGTTAAATTATTGTTAGCACTGATTTAAGAAGAATAGGATTAGCTTAAAATTTTTATTTTTCTACGGTGCATTGTCTTCCTTCGTGATTTATGACTTAAAAACTATTCAGAGAGAGAGAGAGAGAGAGAGAGAGAGAGAGAGAGAGGGAAAGCGTTAATTAGTTTTCAAAGAGTTTGACTGTACTTATGACCCTTTCATCAATTTTTAATTTCTTTTATTATACTTATGTGTTAGTAATAGCACCTGAAAGCGAAAAGTTTTATTCATATGTAAACACAACAAACATATATGATTAATACTGACTAGATTCCCTGTTACGGTAGTATAAATGGCTTGGTTACATTTTAACACTTATATAGACAATAGGAGGCATTTTTTATGAAGAAAAATTCAGACTTGAATAAACGCCTAAACAAAGAGACAGATTCAGGGAAGATTTAATAACTTTTTTTTAATACTTCGAGGTGCTCAACGTCCCTGTCTTCAATTATGTTTCGCTTAATTCATGAGAACATCTGGTGCTATTATGTCTCTTGGGTCACTGGAGGTCACATATGGCAGCGTTCTCCAACCATGGAGTGTGCCATAGCATTCGGTTCATGGAAGGCCTTTCTTACTTTTTAGTTAATGATGTGCATACACTCAAGACGCTTTCCTTGCCTTATTTATTGCTTACCTTTCGTCTTAAAGGTAATTTTATGCATTGATTTATTGCCATTTGTAAGTTATTCCATCTACTGATTTTCATGTTTTGGATTTATAATATTTACACACATACACACACACATATATAATATATGTATATATATATTATATATATATATATATATACATACACACATATACTGTACATATGCATGTATGTATGAATATATGTATGTACAGTATGTATATACTGCTATCAAAGTTCATGTCTCTTTCTTCATTTCTACTTTTTGATATCACTGGCACTCCACTCAGAGTAAGTAAGTTCTGCACGACTCATAGGACTATAATGATAAAGCTCATGTGTGTCCATGCGTTTAGAAATGCATATAGCAACAACAGTCTACGAGTTATCAAATCTGCATATAGGTTTTCTATCGCCCAGCTCGGGGCCAGGCTCTCTCATCCGAGATCCCTGTATAAAAACTTCCCCATTGTTTATGCCTGTCGCCTTAACTCTCATATCATCTTAATTTTGAGGGCATAAGGGCAAAATGGAAAGCCCTGTCCCACCAGCGCCCTATAGCGCGAGTAAAAATAGTAGCATGCTTATATAACACATATAATTTATGAATAAGGAAAATGTCTGGTAAGTAGCAAGCATTTGCGTGTATTGGTTGTTAATGTTACCAGAGTGCACTATATTTTTCGTATTATTTATATTTATTGGTTGTTTCCTGATACCTAGGTTAGCATCAGTGTGGCTATAATTTCTTTGTGGCTTTGGAATTTCTAATTTAGCGAAATCATATAAGAGACTATTTTAGTTTCATAAAGTGCCATTTAGTATCACAATAAAGCGAGCAATTTTACAACAAAAACACCCTAAATTAGTCTTGCTGTGCTGTGGATATACTTAGCTTTCATGTTTATACAATTGTACTTAGAAAAAAATAAAGCCAGTGAAACATTTTGAATTCATGTTTCTGTAAAACTGGCAGAGTAATGCAAAGACGTCATTCTGTCGATAACGATGGCTGGTGAATTTTCAACGGCTGCCACTTGAATTTTAACCTTTCAAATCAGTTTGCCCATTTGTCTGACTGCTTTGTCAGGCTGCAACATCCATTTTAATGGGATGTCGAAAATTACTTTGTCAACTGATTACGAATTATGTCAATCAAAAACGGAAATGTCCCGAGAGGACGTCACAAAGTCAAATTTATTAACAAAACTGCATCATCTTTACAGGTACATACTCATGATTTATGAAAATTAGGCTATAACGCTAGCACTGGGGCGCTTTCAGCCAATCAGTGCTTACGAGAGTGAAAAGAGGGAGTTGGAGTGATTGGACGGCGAGCCGGAAGAAAGGAAGAGGAATGGAGGTAAATTAAAAGGCAGGAAAGCGGGTGCAGATAGGGGCAGAAGGGACGCTGAAAGCACCTTAAGGAATCACCCTACAGCGCACCCCGTGAGGTGCCCCGACAGCACAACTCCCCTGCGAGGACAGATTGTGTCGGTTTGTGTACTTGGCTGCACTTGCACGGTATAAAACAGGTAATTTCCTCAGTATACCATACTAGTGCACCAAAGAATACGAACCGATACACCTGTATACAGAATTTCAAACTAGAATAACAGTTGCAGTGTGTACCAAAGCAACAACAAAGATCGAAGGAAGTTGTCTGCTTCGTATATTTAGAACTTTGTGAATATGCACGCTTTGGCGACCATAAACTGGGTCGGGAAGATCGTTAACGACGGTAAGATATCCTATTTTTACGGTAGTAAAGGTATACCCATACCCCCCCAAAAAATGTCAAAAGCTTTGGTGACACGTTTCGGGAAGATATATATATATATATTATATATATATCTCTTCCCCGTGTGTGTGTGTGCATGTACTGTATATATGTATCAGTCTTTTCCCCCTTGCAATGTGTGACTCAGGTAAGCACTAGCCTTCCAGTCATCAACAAGTTTTATATGAATGAGTTTCCTAGCTGCACTCTGCTCCGATGGCGCCTGGCATCGACTGGTTGTTACCCTTGGAAGTACTGACGAAACCAAAATCCACAGTACCAATTAAAAAAATCAAAGATATCTTTGTGAATCTGTATGGCTAGTAAGTAAATCTAGTGTAATTTAGTATTCAAGTTCTTCGGGTTACAAGATAAGATCAATTTTATTCTTTGGCAAAAACAGTAACGACTATACCAGCCTTTCACTCAGATCTGTGCAGCATTGGTATTGCATCCTCTTGAAGAAGAAGAATCTGTCTGCCTAGGAATCTCTTGCTGAGCTCCAACTCCAGACATGACATTTATCTTCGCAAGGGTCACAGAGGCCTTTTTTTTTTTTCTTTTTTATCATCACTTGAGGTTCTTTAACCTTGGGGACTGGCTTATCTGCGCTCTCTTCAGATAGATTCAAGTGAACTGTAAGGTGACTAAAGCGGATCAGCTTCGGCAGGTGTAATGGGAGTTTGATGAGACAAGGCAGCAGAACAAGCTGCATTTCATCCCAGGGGCTACCTGGTTTTATAGTTTTAAGCGAGTGCCGTAAATTATATAGTAAATTAACTTGTATAAGTACAATGATTCTCATAAGATCTTCATGCTACTAGTGACGTTGTACACTAAAAACAGTGGTATACGCTTATATATATATATATATATATATATATACATATATATATATATATATATATATAAATGGTGATGAGGGGTTTGGCGGACCGCACTGGTTATTTTTTGTTTATCACTTTAAGCATCAACAAGTCACACATTCCGCTTGCGAGAAAAATTGCAAGAATGCATATTATTTGATGCTGCAAGAGCAATTAGTCACTGGGTCCAGCGCCTGAGGTGATGGCAAATATTTTCTTTAGGTTGAAGAGGTGTACTCAAGGAATAGGAAGGGTAGAACATATTTCAGTAAAGAAACAGTAAATAAATATCAGTCAGAAGAAAACAGACTTAGCGTTTGAAATATTGGCAGGGATCTGCGGAAAACAGCCCTGTCTTGTGCTCGCAGGCAAGTAAAAAGAGGTGATATGCAATGTAACTGTACGAGCAAAATCTGAATGATTTTACTTTGATCCATGTTTTTCTAAATCAATGAATTTCAGTATTTTTAAATTAAAATCATCTACGTAAAATTCAAGGACCAGTCTAAGAACCTATGTAACAAAAAGAAAAAGACAAATCTATATATATAAAAAAATGGATGTGTGTGTGCGCGTACAATCCAGCATAACTCTGAAACGCATTGAGCAAATTCAACCAAACTTGGTATACATGTGACTTACTGTCTGGAAAATAATACTGTGGGGGTAAAACATCACTAGCACCAAAGGGCACCAAAGGGGGTGGGGGTGGGAAGGGCTTCCCTGAAACGGGGATAGTTCCGCCCAGACCTAGTAACTAAATAAGCACTACGGGTTTATCATACCCAATTTCGGTATACATATGACTTACTACCTGGAAAAGAATACTGTGGGGGTCAGACATCACTGACACCCAAAGGGGGTGTAGGTGGGAAGGGGGTGACATGCAAAAATAACAGAAAACAGCAGACATTAGTGTCTAATCCACAGTTTTCGAAGTCGCTGAGAGGCATAGTGACACTCCCGATGCCCTTTAAGTCCAAGTTCAGACCCGGCAGGAAAAGGGGTGAGAGGGGGTGGAAAATAAAATGTCATAAATGACAGATATTAGTGTCTAATTCAAAGTTTTCAAGGTTACTGAGATGAATAGTGACACTCCTGATGCCCTTTAAGTCTAAGTTCAGTTCCGATAGGGGGGTGAGAAGGGGCGAAATACAGAATGCCAAACATGCTGGGCAATGTAACTGAAGTAACCATCTTAACAGGAAAAGGTGAGAGTGAGAGGAAGGGGAAATGAGAGAGAGAGAGAGAGAGAGAGAGAGAGAGAGAGAGATTTATTGTTTGTCATTCAGAGTTTTCCCGGGCAGCGCTGGGTTGGTCAGCTATTAATCAATAAAATCAAAAGACAAGGACTCATATTTAATGACATAAATCATTACCTGTTTTACAGCATGATTTTAAGTACAAGACAACGGAAAAGCTAATATTTTCACGACCATTCAGGGCCTTCGTAACATTAGTTGGCCATTTCCAACCAACGCTAAACATGAGAGAAATGCCCGATGAATCTGTTCTGTGAGGTCCGCGTCAGCGGAATTTCTTCGGGAGAAAGACATACATAAAGACCGGTTAAGCCTAAAAATTTTGTTGAAAGCTTCCCCTGCATACCAGGATGACAGCCAGGGCATTGTAAGCTAGAGTAATTTGATTTGTTTCTGTGAAAGGGACGGAGGAAAGCGAAGAGAAAACGAATTCCAACTGACTACGAACAGGGAGAGGGAGCATTGGTCCTTTACCTTAATTGGACTGCGAGTTCATCCCCGAATACTAGGAAGCCTTTTCCGCCTAGACGCTGCTGTCTTACCTTTTGACAGGCAACCTGGAAATAATAAATGTATACTTTCCACGCATCATAATCCAGATCAACAGCCGGGGAGAATATCTCCGGCTTTATGACCGATCTTGCCAACTTTGAGAAGAGGGTACGATCTGTGGCATCGGTGCAACAGCTTTAATCGCCGGACGCTGACACCATTGCCTGCTCATGACGAAAACTCACCGAAGTGTTGATTATAAATGAATTAAATGAAAGGGAAACGAATAATCGATCAATTTCAGACTTCAATGTAGTCAAGTTCTTACAAGCACCATTCGAAGGAAACTACGAGAAAACCTTAACAAAAATGCGGCGAATTGCCAAAAGAAAATAACAAAAACTAATTCTTTAACAAAGTTAAATTGCTATCATCTTCCCTGAAAATAATGACGCTCGTTGATTTCATCGCGAACAAATAAGTTCGTGGAAAAACAACCAAATCGTCGTCCTTGATGGGAAACTTTAATTAACGTCTTTGGCCGAACGACTCCCGTGACGACGCGGTCCGCGGAGAAATTGAATCCAGGGTGATGCCTGGAAATTACAAGCAGAAAAATGTAGCAAATGCACCGGGAAATACATGCGATTAGTCTAGTCTTATTGAACGTCTAAGGGACTGTCATCTTTTTTCCTTATATATATATATATATATATATACATACATACATATATATTATATACCTTCATATATACATAGATACATACATACATACATACATACATATATATATATATATATATATACTCGTATATATATATTATATATATATATATAATATACATATACACACACACATATATATATGTCTGAAGATCTGGATAGACTGTGTTAATATTTGTAAGGTTGGTTCGACAAGGGAGGAAGAATGGGATGAATTTAAATTTTATATTGTTTTTTAAGTGACTGCTGAACGTTAATGAGTGCATTCAAGATGTTGAAGGATTGTGGGACACCCACAATTTTGTGGGACTACATGTAAACTTTTGCTTTCCGGTGGTGATAGCGTGATTGAGTAGCTGACCAGGGCTTATAAACTGGCGTCTGGATGAGGGAAGAGTTCCAAAGAATGGCAAAAAGGAACAATTACGCCAGAAATGCAAAGGTGATAGAACAGTCGAAAGAATAGCAGAGGCAAGGCGTTACTTACTATATCAAGAAAGTTGTATGTTAGGTTTAGGATTGAGAAAGTAAGAGGTGTGGGTTTTAAACCAGGAAGAGGCGTGTGGATTAAGTGTTTGTTACGGCACGTTTATATGAGAAGTTTACGAACGAAGGAAGATTTGGAAAGTAATGGACCTTGGAAAACAACTTATGATTGCATCGACAGAGGAAATGTGGGGAATGCTAAGGATATATGACATCGAAAATATGTTTTTGACCTAATTAAATGTTCTTTTATGATGGAAGCGAAACATCGTTTAGAATAATAATTAGACAGAAGAATGAATGGTTCATTATGAAAGTATCTGTAAGAAAAAGGTCTGTGGAATAAGTTTCTCTTTACGGATGAAACAGTGTAGTTATGTGATATGGAAAAAAAATTAAGTATACCCTAGTTTTGCCAGACCACTGAGCTGATTAACAGCTCTCCTAGGGCTGTCCCGAAGGATTAGACTTATTTACGTGGCTAAGAACCAACTGGTTACTTAGCAACGGGACTTACAGCTTATTGTGGAATCCGAACCACATTATAGCGAGAAATGAATTTCCATCACCAGAAATAAATTCCTCTAACTCTTCATCCGCCGGCCGGGGAATTGAACTCCGGCCCATCGAGTGACAGTCCGCAGCTCTACCGACTCACTCAACGAAGAGCTTGTGATATGGAAGAAAAGCTAAAGAAACTAGTCAGTAAGTTTGAGAAAGGAGAAAGCTGAGAGTGAGCACAGTATGTGAAGGGTAAGGTTAAGAGAGTATATGGAAACCAGGAGCATGGAACCGTGAAAGTTAATATTGATCAAGGAATAAAGAAAAAGGGTAATTCGTAAAGGTATCTAGAAGTACACAGAAGTAGAACAGATGGAACAAAAAAGGCAGCAGAAGGGGTGCAAAAGATTCGGAAGGTACTTAGAATGGCTATGGAAGCCAAAGTAGTAAAGGGCTGTCGAGCTACCTCTCATTTATAGAGGGGACGTGTGGCTGTCAAATACGAACCAAAATAAATAAATGAATAAAATAAAATAAAAGTGTTGAAGCAGTCAAGATAAATTTTTCACGTACAATATACTGGACTAAAAAACTGAAAGGATGACAAACGTGAAGATGTGTAAATGTGGTTAAATGGGTTGAGTAAGTAAAAGGATGGTTGACAATACTTTGAGATAGTTTGGCCATGTGGGAAAAACCAATACCAGCAGGTTGGTAAAAAGAGCATGCAATTTGGAAAACTTACGACTGAAGAGGAGAAAAAACACTAAAATGACCAGGATAAGTTGAGCGATGGAGGTATTCGAAAAGAAAAGACTTAAATACCACGAAGCGCTCCAATAATAAACCTTCTGTTTGGGTGAATTACTATTATTATTATTACTATTTCAGTTGATGAAACCTGTTCACATGGAACAAACACACAAGGGCCACTGACTCCAAGCTTCCAAATAATGTTGGTTTCAACCTCCAACTGCAGACCCCACACTGCTGCAGTAACTGATCATGATATCGAGCCAGTGAGTTTTCATCCACCTGGGGGAGACCCGAAACTAAAACATCTGAATGGCATGACACAACACTAACCACTATACCAACGGGCCAGTTGGTTATAACTGTTGCGATGTTTCTTCTGTTGACGACAGATTAGTTGTTTTAAGAGGAAATAGTCTAAAGTATGTATGTATGTATGTATGTATTTATGCATGTATGTATGCAGTCACAATGGAAATTAATTACTTGAATCACAATACCGTACGTTCATATCATTATTGCCTAAAAAATCTGTTGGCAACCCCTCACCTATCTTCGGGGCTAATTATCGCTATTGACAGATACATCAACAACTTACTACTTCAAACTTCAGCAATAATAATTACAATCTAGATTTTATGCATCTTTGTTTGTTCATCATTATCCATAAAGTTAGTTGTTTTAAAAATAAATATTGCTTATATCAAGGTAAGTCTGTGATGTGTATTATTTTCTGGAACGAGGATATTATTATGAACAAACAATAAAATGAGAAACAACAATTTTGTTTCAAGAGACTGGATGGTTGTTCCATGTATGATATCTCGATTTACGTATCATGCTTTACCGATCATCGTATATTTAGCAATCATGTGATCAAAAATAGCATTTTATTTAATAACAAAATGCACTTTTTTCTTTTTCTCAAAATCTACAGTAGTTCAACATACTACTTTTCAGAAAAAGTCCTGGTAATGCTCGTACAGAGGAAGGATACATTATATTAATCAGAGCAGGACTCTGTGCAGGCGGAAGCATGGTTACCCGTTCGGAACACGAGCCCAAGTTCTGTGTGCAGCAGTTTCAAGCAAGTCTGCTTATTTGGGTCCTTGTGTTGCCAAGCAGCGTGTGTTGTTCATGTCTTGTTTATCAATTTTCCAGTACTATAAATACCCCAGTGTCGTAGTCATCGACGTGCTTTTCCATTCTACAAAATTGTTTTGTACATTTCAACTGTCTGTATGATAAGTTTACTTTTAATTTTCATGAAACAGAATGTATCACACACACACACACACACACACACACAGTAGGTTAGGTTAGGTGTGATCGTCTGCATATGTGAGTCTAACCCAAACAGCTGCATGAAATAATTTGAGATAAAAAGGACGCACTCACACAGACACTCACGCATATCTATCTCTCTATCTATCCTTCTATCTATCTATATATATACATACATATATATATATATATATATATGTGCGTGTGCGTGTATATATATATATATATATATATGTGCGTGTGCGTGTATATATATATATATATATATATACAGCATACATATATAAATATATATATATATATAAATATGATGTGCGTTGTGTGTAGCCCCAAATTCAATAAAGTCAGCAGGACACTTTATATTGTAAAATTGTCAGGCCGTGTAGTTACTCCGATGGACTTTGCAGGTTTTTATTTGAGTTGTATCTGTTTATTTATTTACTTAATCATGAACAATTTTCTGAAGGTTTTTTTTTTATACTCTAAGTTAAATACTATCTGACTATAAACAAACATTAGGCCGGATAGTGGATCTCAGATGGAAAAAGTTTAAAGCAATTTTTTTAAATGCGAAAGCGTTCGACTAGGACGGCCAATATTTGCAGTTCTCTTAGAGTGCAGTGAGCGTTAGACTGCTCAGGCAAACCATGTGAAAACCAGAATGATGTTATCATAAGCTTTATTTAATTTAAATTACTACTGAGCGCTTTTGCTATCATACATGAGATCATATTTAACTAGCAACGGAACATATCTTTTTGCAATCTCAAGATAGTGGTCTCTTACATGGGGCTGTACACAAACATACACACACACACGCACATACACATATTCTAATTTCCTTTGACTGACAAGAGCAAAACCTGTTTTTTTTTTACCCACCAAATATTTATTCGTTTACAATAAATTTCGTCTGCATAAAAATGTATTTAAATATTCTCATTGATCTCGCGTCCATTTGTTTTATTTAAATTCTAGGGATTTATTCTGTAAATGTTTTTAAGTCAAGCAAAGCACCGTTACCGCTCATGCCATCAAGTGCAATCTATAGCCTATTACATATGTGTATATATATATATATATATATATATATTTGCAGTTATATATATACACTACAAACATACCCATGTATACATACATACATACATATGTATATATACATAAATATTTATGTATATATATATATACATATATATATATACATATATATATATATATATATATATATATATAATTTAATTGTCTGGCCCTTGGGTCTGTTTAAGCTTTTAGAAGGCGATACCCTGATCTGAGCTTCGGGACTGTACATGACGTCTCTGAGATCCGGACTTACTATCGTCCAGTCCGCGGCTGAGGTTTGGCTGAACCTAAGGACGGTACTTGAAGTTCCCCAGGTCAGAACGCGCTAGCTCAGTCTTCTAATATTCTGTTACGTTTTACGGCATCATCTCACCAAGAGACAGATGGTACCAGTGAGCCCCACTATCAAAACAAAACGACAATTTTTCAAGATCAGTCATTAACATTTGTTAGCTTTTCCATCCACGTTTTCTGTCTCTAACTTTGTTTTAAGACTCCAAGGATTTCAAGGCGCCTTTGATCACGCACCTCTCGAAGAAAATGGCATCCTTAATTCTAAGAAAAGCTGCGCTAATGATTCTAAACATAATTTCTCTGATGTTATAGTATATAGTCCAGTATTTGATGAAAAGGCCAGATTTCAGCATAAACGAAACAGGAAACGGCTGGTGCAGATACTAAAAATTCCGATTTTACTGAACATATTAAGTTCCTCATTGGAATTGGTATCGTTCTCGGCTAGCACTCTGCTTGGCCCGCGTTTAATTCTCCGACTGGCCAATGAAGAATTAGAGAAATCTGTTTCTGGTGATAAAAATTCATTTCTCGTTATAATGTGGTTCGGATTCCACAATATGCGGTAGGGTCCCGTTACTGGGTAACCAGTTGGTTCTTAGCCACGTAAAATAAATATAATCCTTCGGGCCAGCCCCAGGACAACTGTTAATCAGCTCAGTGGTCTGGTTAAACTAAGGTATACTTAACTGAACATGTTTTCGAGTCTCCAAGTCTCCACCCAAATCTAACAAAATGGCCATCTTTAAAGTGACTGTCAGCTGCGGCTTGTAGAGGAAGAAAATAATTACCGTTAAGCCGAAAAAGTTTGGTAAGGACATTAGCGGAACTCAGAAACTTAACTCTCCCGTACATTAAAAAAAAAAAAAGAAAAAAAAAAAAACTCGGTTGCGAAATTTCTCAATTCAAGTCAACATAATTATTGCCGGTTATGAACTGACGATTTTCCTTTCAAGAATTTTTCTCCAAGGCTTCCGAGGTTGAACAAATTATCTCGTTTACATTTTTTTTCTCCGCCATAAAATCAAATTAACCCTGTTTCGTTCCCTTTCGAACAGCTGTGTAAAACCCGACCTAATTAGGAATTTTATGACCCTCTCGAACAAGCTTGTGTATTTTTCTGGATCTCTTCATGTTATCTACCTTTTTCCAGCTGATACGAATGCCCTCATTGCTAATTAGTCACTTTGAAAGGCCTATTTTAAGCTTTATAGGTGGCGGTAATGTGTAACGATTACCAGTGGAAACTGGAGCGAGAAAACAGAATTATGACGCAAGATGTGCATTTTTCTCACTATCCCTAATGTCCTTTTTACACTTAGTCTCGTCAGTTGAGGGCTGGTAAATACGTATACGAAAAGTGTTAACTGCTTTATAAATGAAAAACTGATTTATTATTGTTTATAAAATGCATTTTGCAATTAAGACTCCGGTAATAGGAATACCTTTCACAACGGATTTTAAGTGTGTTTATGTTTTCTGAGTATACAAAGCATCCTGTTGCAGACTGTCCATCACGGGTAAGCAACTCATTATCTAAAATCTAAGAAGAGAAGTGTACTTAAATACAGAGCAATATCACAGCCATATTTATCCTTCACTGGGAAAGATCTTGGCAATTCGTTGTAGCAAAAGACCTGCTAATGTAGTGATTCATATTGTGAGATATATTGAAACCCAGTAACCATAGGACACGATAAGCAACACGTTTCTTGGCCCCGTGAATCTGTTCCATGCTGTGTAACGGGGGAGAGAGAGAGCATAGAAATGAATGTGTGTCTGTTAACTTAGCATCTAGCTGTGCATATGTATCTGCAAAATTTTGGAATAAACTTCCACATGAATGTGTTGATAATGTGTCAGAAATCGCTTGGTAATGTGTTGTTCATGGCGCGCACCCACCAGAGGATACACGGACTGTGGCCATGGGTGACTTCCTAACACTAACAATGCAATACGATGAAGTAATTCGATTATTAATTGTTCTGTCCCATAACCAGGGTTATTTCGGGTATTCAAATAGTACGCCTCTAATTCTGCATAACGTTGCTATTAGAAAAAAAAACCAACACAACAAGGTTACATCTCTAGTTCAACGTATCATTGCGCGCTCGAGAATATGTAATAAAGCCTGGTAATTTCTTCAAAATTATGTTCCTGTCGGTTTGTTTTTTTAAGCTAACCTCCAGATTTTAAACAAACCAATACAAAGTATGAAGATGGCGTAATTATACAATATTCATGTTCCTGAAAAGAAAGTTCGCAGGACAACCTAATCAGTTAGTAAATGTAGCGACTGCAACAATTAACACAGCTACGCGCAATGCCTTGCACCAACACAGCTGCACAAGCTCGGAACTAGAGTTGCCTCATAGCGAATTCAGGGATCATAGCAATGAAATGAAAATGAAACAGAGCCATGGCGTCTGCATGAAAGATGACTGACTATCGCGTAAGCTCCAGTTTTAATAACTTCGGGAGGATAACTGAACTGCAGGGAATACCCGCAAGGTAGAATAACGTGTTGCTAATTTTAGCAAAAGGGAAGTCAAACCAAACAAGAGACTGTCAGTCAAGGGAATATCTTACCTTCAAAATGGAAAAGACTAAGAACACCACTACTTGAAATGAGCTACTAATACGCTTTCACAAAATTGTTCATAGTGGAGGTCAGTCAACGGGTACAGTGCAGATACTGTAGTCCCCTTTTTATACGTAAAATATCTCAAAACATCCAAAAAAAATACATAAAGAAATTGATAAAAATTATCATAGATTATGCAATAAGATGGGTAGTAGAAGAGTGTGGAAGGGAGGTAGTGTAATCAAGAGAAAAAGAAGAAAAGGATTGTGTACTTTATATCCAGTTTTTAATTTCATTCAACCAGTGTTTGGACAAGGATGGTATATTAATTAAACACACGGGGAAAAAACGTTTACGAAAAGAAAGAGACATTTTGGAGAATTTATTCATCGCATGACATATTTTCTTCATCGCAAGGCTATCTGATTCGTAAGATATTTACAAAATTAAACTCAATATTACAAAAAAGAATAAATTAACGTAAAACATTTACATTAACGAATACGATCAAATAGAATATACCCCACGAGTCTATGAAGTACCCCTCACGATGAAGCGGCGGGAAATATTGTTCTAAAAGCCTGGAATGTAGAGTCTACTAATTTATTTCACTGTAAATTATGTAGATCACCATCAAGTACCAAATTTTATTGTAATGGCCATAAAAAGATAATTTTTTTGATCCTAAGCTCCTTAATGTAATTACACGGATTATACAGGACAGATAAAGCCTTAATCCATCAGTTTTATGTTTTACTTACAACATCATATCAACAGGATAGTGCTAAACACATAGCTTTGATATTCTTATGAATATTGTTAGAGTATGATGATACACATACACACACGTGTATTTATATATATATATATATATAGTATAATACATACATAGATACAGATAGATAGATACACATATATATATATATATATTATGTATACGTATCACACAGACGCATATATATATATATATATATACATATATATATATATATATGTGTGTGTGTGTGTGTGTGTGTGTATAAATCGGGAGAATTTGACCCCGAAGATAGTGAAACAAAGGCATGCGAGATATTCCACCTTTTAATCTAAGGTCATATACAGTAGAGAACAGGGCGAAAGATCTCACACTCCGTTGTTTCACTTTCCTCGGGGTCATATACTCTGTTTATATTCTAAGCCATGTTGTAATTTCCGGATTAGAAGTCTCACACACACACACACACACACATATATGTATGTACTTTGTATATATATATACATTAGATGTATATAAATATATGTATGTATGTGTCTATATATTATATATATAT
>JANJGK010006165.1:0-17500 GCA_039081455.1 Macrobrachium rosenbergii
GAGGAACCCGACTATAAAAGTTTTGACATCGAAATATACATTTTCATTATTGTTTCTAACCGATCAAGAAGCTTAAACTTTCTTTATCTTGCAGACTGGTCAAGGAGATGTCTTTTGGTTTAATTCATAAGTTCACGAAAGAAGAATTATACAAGGCTCGGAAGACTGAAGATGTCGGAGAAAAAGGTCCTGAACCAATAGGCATCCAGCATCTCCAAGCGGCCTTTTACTTTGTGGCCTTAGGAAATATCATTGGCCTCCTCCTCTTGGTAGTCGAGAAGTTGATCTACCAGGAAGTCTCAGATAAAACAGAATGACCCTCTTGGAGCTCTGGCGAGTGATGAATTAATGAGCTTTTCAAAACAGGAACAACAATTACCGATTGAATTTATCTGAATCAGTCTACTTACAGCGTAGGCTTAGTTGCAGGAACATAAATCATCTTGTGAACGTGTTTCTTATTGCTGTTGCTATTCACAAATACCCTATTTATTCATTCATATGTTTACAAGCACAATAACTATGCAAATTTATCCATTTAAAGCACTAATGTAACGTATCTCTTGCTAAAACATATATATATATATATATATATATATATATATATATATATATATATATATATATATATATATATATATATATATATGTATATATATAGTATATATATATATAGATATATATATATATATATATATATATATATATATATATATATATATATATAATATATATATATATATATATATATATATAATATATATATATATATATATATATATATATATATATATATATATATATATATATATATATTATATATATATATATATATATATATATATATATATATATATACTATATATATATATATATATACATGTGTGCGTATATATTTTTTTTTCTTTAAGATTATTCTTTTTATTTTAAATACCATGCTACATAGACATAGCTTGTCTAAGAGCAGGATTACCAGTGTGATACAATTCAATGGAAACACTCAAAGGGATAATCGACTGTCTTTAATATAAAATTTAGTAGTCTTATTACAATGAATAAACATTGAAAGGTCTCTGAATAATTGAATAATGGGACAGAAAAAACCATTTACCCAAAATATACAGACACTACCTTCACTCACCTCATTCACCCTAATGATAGAGAAAGAAACAGGCTAAAGAAAAAGGTAAAAACCAACATACGACCGAACAGACACAGGAGAGGAAGAGAACCTTAATCCTCCCATTTACAACCTTGAACATATTATAATTTGACTATAGGTATTTCTTGTCACAAAAGTGATTCTAATTATTCCCAACGCTGACGAACTCAGATAAATATAGACGCTTGGGCAGCAGCACAGGACTGTCTTAATAGCCATGAAGACGCTATAGACAGCTGAAAGGGGGTCACGCTTTTTACAAAGAATAAGCACTTCACAGAAGGCAAGCTTACCCTTCTTCATGACCAGAAGTCCTCCTAACGACCCCAGACGACTCGATACGATATAGAGGCAGTACAACAGAGGGCAGGACAGCCCTCACCAACACCCGCAGGAGATGTAACTCGGAAGAAACCAAATGTAACGGGAGTGGCTTTTCACAACAGCATCACAAAGGGACGCAAGCAACAAAGCTCCCAATAATACGGCTCCAAAACGCCCACCACAAAAGCACAAGGCCACTATAGGAATACACTGCCAAAGTTGCCGTTATCGGTCGAGTTCTTTCCAGAAAGGAGCCGAGTGCGGATCCCTTTGCCAGTGCATGTCTGCAGCTGACTACACATATCTTGAAGAGCACAACATCCGCTGCCAGAACATCCGCTGGTAATCTCAATTTCATTATTGTCACATTGGTTAGCTTTATTGCATCTATCTCTTTTATCAGTGCATATCTGTAGCTCACCGCAGGCATCTTGACAAGCACAACACATAGATCCACTGCCAGAGCATCCACTGGTAATCTCAATTTCTATATTATTATATTGGTTAGCTTTAATATATTGACCTCCTTTATCAATGCATGTCTGCAGCTCACCACAGACATCTTCAGGAGAACAACACATACAACCGCTGCCAGAACATCTGTTAGCAATCTCAGTATCATTACTGTTACATTCGCTAGCTTTAATAAATCGACCTCCTTTATCAGTGCACTGTTGTGGCTTACTGCACACTGGTTGAGGAGTGCAGCATCTACAACCAGGGTCTAAACATCCATTTGGAAATTTCCCTTCTGTGTCATTATCTCACTGGTTCTTCGTACAATATCCCTCACCTTCTCCACAAGCAGATATCATTCTGCATGCTGTTTGAGGAATGCAGCAGCATCTACACCCAGGGTCTATCTATACATATTTTGGAAATTCCCCTTCTGTGTTGTTGCTACATTGGTACAACATCCTTCAACTTCGCCGTACGCAGATGTCATTCTGCATGATGTTTGAGGAATGCAGCAGCCACAACCAGGGTCCATACGTAAATTTAGAAATTCTTCCTCTGTGTTGTTATTACAATAACTCTTGGTACAATGGCGTCCAACGTCACTGCACGCAGATGCCAGTCTGCATTCTGTTTGGGAAATGCAGAATTTACAATCAGCTTTCCCACATGCATCCGTTAATTCCTGTTCTGTGGCCAGTTAGTTAATATGCTTATCTTTAATTTTAGCAATGAATCTTTTTTATCTGCAACATATAACAAAAATTGTCAAAATATCACTAATAAAAATATATATAGGATATTGGTCAAAAGGAAAACCCTTTTAAGACACTTATGCATTTATTTTTCCTTTCTTGAATTCTACCTCCAAATTAAGGAATATTCCAAGGAGAGATTGGTTTTAGAAAATAGATCCGGGATTATATATAGATTTGCTATCTCTCTCTCTCTCTCTCTCTCTCTCTCTCTACTTATATATATATATATATATATATATATATATATATATATATATATATATATATATATATATATATATATATATATATGATTGATAATTGCAACTTCATCAGTAACATGCACATCATATCCTGAACAATAAGCATGCTTTGTTAGAAAAAAGAAGATAAGTTGAAGAATTATAAAGGAAAATAATTAGCTGCTTCTCTACACAGATACACTAATCAAAATGAAGACAATTTAAGATAATCGATGTTTTTAGTCAAGATTGGGAGCTGGTCCTTCTCCAGAGTGACATGGTTTAACCAATGTACTCGTTTACCTCCTTCATGGAGATGACTATAAGTACTCTAAGGTGACTATTTAGATTAGTTCCCGGTTCAAAATATGGTAATCCGTAGATGCTCAATTCAGATTTCATAGCGAAGAGCTCAGGTCATATTCTGCCATGTGAAAAGATTCTCCCGAAGGAGCAAACAAAGGACAAAAATTAAATTCATGAACCACATTATTCAAAACAAGGGTAGAGGATTTTCTTAGCAAAATGTAACTAGTTATACATACATACATACATACATACATACATACATACATACATACATACATACATACATACATACATACATAATACTCGTATGTATCTTTGAATGAAAACAAAATTTTAAGCAATAAAATTCCTTCTTAAAATGAGTACAGTTGGTCTTTGATATCCTTGAGTTCACCAGCTTTCTTGAACTGTGAGTCCTAAACAAGAAATGAAGAGCCGTCCATTGACTAAAACTTGAGTTCAGTTAAAAATTCTACCACTTCCACACAAGTGTAAGAAAGGTAATTTCAATATCGTGTAATAAATTGAGAGAAAATTGTTATTAAACTTGAAATTTTGGCACAGTTTCTAATCAGCGACCAAAGCCTTTTAGTTTAACTTCCTTCTGGCATAGAATAGTAAATCAGATTTGTTGCATCATGTTTACAGAGTTATTTAAATACATGGTTTTCAATGCGACAGATGCCGTACCGAATGTCAGCTACTATAAAATTTTCATTTGATAATGACATCGCAGTTCTAGTATTATCAGTGCAGTATAATAACGTAACCTGTTCTACCAATTGGTCCAATGGACCCATTTCAATTTTTCCAGTTGCTTTTTCCTACTGTGTATAATATTCAGTCCAGTTGATTCCTTGTGACTATTACTTTTGTTTCTTACCACTACATCGCTTTACCAAAGGGGAACATCCTTTTTGTCTGCGAACACAAGAAAAATTAACTTTATCTATTAATTGCTGAAAGGTATTGTGATAGCATTCTCACGTGTTTAACAGTTTTTAAAAATAAGAATCTTCTTGTGCTTAAAAACTGTAAAACTATATACAAGATAAATAAAAGGAAAGAGACTCTTCGCCACCAAAGAAAGTTTTTGGGTTGCTCATCCTTATTTGTGTCTATAACTCCAAACATGAAAATGCCACGCAGTTATGGGGCTAAGATGAAGGCCGCTCAATCTTCAACACTATTAATGGCCGGGTACGATTTCAGCAGGCTTTACAAGTATTGCGCTTTGATGATAAAAGTACAAGAAGATTGACAAGTAATGATAGATTTCTGCCCAAAAGAGAAATATCCGAAATATGTAATGTTATGAACTCCTGATTTTTAATGCAAGAGCCACTGCAAATCTTTATTTATATTATGTAGATTCACTTTTTCCAAAATCAGTTGCCAAAATGGACAAAGATTCCAGACAAAACTAACGCAGATCTCAAGCAAGAAGAGGTACCCAGGAGAGGGAAAACAAACCAAGAACAAAAAACTTAATCATTAATTTAGTAACACTACTTAAATATTACAAAGGAATATCCTCAAAAAGCTGATCTAAGGACAGGAAAATTCACTTGCAAACAAAACCTCAGTAACTACCATCATTCTCCTAGTTAACTATCATATCCAGTAGAATAAGAGAAAGAACTAGTAGGAGGCAGAAGACAACACTTGTACTAAATCGGACTTTCAACTATCATACAATAGTAAGAGGCATAAGAGAGAAAAAATATCCTTAAACCTAACATTTCCAATATATATGGTAAACAATAACAAGGAAACCTTCACCGTTTCACTGAAGAAAATATATGAACAGTAAACAGCTTATTTAGTTAAGTAAATCTGTCCTTGAGGCGGAGGTTTTACATCAAAGCACTCTGGAGAAAAGAAAACAAGGGGACGACGAGATGACGATGGTCCTGGCGATGATCCAACAATCCACTATGGCTAGTGTTGATAATAATAAATGGCGAAGAATTAAGTAGGTAATCCGCACCCTTCTTCGAACTCAGAGGGCATCCTGACGACTCCAGGAGACAACGCAGCAAAGCACTCTCAGATGGGCAAGCAGGTTGACCCACAGCATAGCTCGTGGTAAGAAGGTGTAAGGCAGACCTCAGCACTGCAACTTAGCAAGGATACTGTTCGTAGGCGCGTGCTTATGATACTCTCGGGACATGACCGAAGAAAAGCAGAGACCATTGATAATGTTGCAGAGGTCAGCAAATGCACAAAAATAGCAGGGTGGCGAGATCTCTCAGTGGAGCCAAAAAAACAATCCTTTCACTAGAACAGGCAGGACCCCACATCAGATTGGGAAGACAGGAGAACAACAGGGAGAACTAGCGAATCAGCAAAAGACCGCAGAACAACACTCTGCTCATTGAATAAGAAAGGAAAAAACAATCGGGTGAAATACTACTATACTAAATATGGCAACGTTAACCTGATGAGCAGGAGCCAAAAAAAAAGCCCAACACCAGCTTCATGGGACTTTTAAAGAAAGTGAAAATTTACATTAAAATCAATGAAATAATTCGAGAAATTATGATAGCTCCCCTCTATAAGAAAAAAAAAATATTTTTTTAATAACACTAAGCAAAATAATCTTAAGTCAAACGGAATAAAAAATTTATGTACCTATTCTAAAACAAGAATAAATATTTCTAAGTCAGAAAAATACACATTTGAAAGAAAATCTCTGAAAAAAAGGAGGCAGTTATCCTTCTGGGGAGTTCTCTAAACCTTCAGTGAAACAACCTTGAAAGGGCATCAGGGTCCACATTCTTAGATACAGCAATATGCTGAATAGATAAATCCATCTCCTGGAGTAGTAGACTCTAGTGTAAAATACGTTGGTTTTTTTCTTTAAATTTATTGATAAAGACCAGCGGGTTGTGGTCTGCGTAGACCTTAATCGGGCTTACAGAGGTGGACAAATAGACCTCAAAGTGCAGAATGTCCTGAAATAAGCACAAGCATCCTTCTCAATGTAGAGTATCGCCTCTCTACTTGAAGAAGTTTCTTTGAGTAATAGGTGATAGGATGCAGTGTTCAATCGTGATCCTCCTGTAGAAATACAGCAACTAAGTCACTAGCGTCAGTGGCTAAACAAATAGGGAAAGAAAAATCAGGTGAACACAAAATAGGGAAACTCACCAGCTCTGACTTTAACCTGTCAAAAGAGCACTGACATTCATTAGTCCACATAAATTTGATATATTTCTTTAATAATCATTCAAAGGCTTAGCTAAATCTGCAAAATTTTTAATGAACCTACAGTAATAACCTACCATTCCTAGGTGCTGGAAAGGCTGAAATGGCTTCAACGTTAACACTCTGTGGAGCAACTTTCCCCAGGCCAATCTCACGTCCAAGGTAAACAACCTTTGCCTGAGCAAAACTGCTCTTACTCAAATTAATTACTAAACCAGCCCTCCTCAGCACCTTAAATAATGCTCTAATTCTATTAACATGTGTTTCCCAATCATCAGACTATACAACCAAATCATCTATATAAACTACACAACCTTCTAAATTGCATGTAATACAACTCATCAGTCTTTGGAAGGTGCCGGCCGCATTCTTCATACCAAAGGGCATGACCTTATATTCATAAAGACCATCACCTGTTACAAAAGCGGAAATTTTCCTTGCCCTCTGGGAAAGACCATCCTGCCAATAGCCTTTAAGTAAATCAAATTTACTTATATAGTGTGCTGCGCCAATGCAGTCAATACAATCCTCCACATGAGGTAAAGGGAAGGAATCAGTCTCAGTTACTGTGTTCACCTTACAATAGTCAAAGCAAAGTCTATGCTGACCACCCTCATTCTTGACCAAGACAACAGGGGAGCTCCAAGGGCTGCAGCTTGGTTCAGTGAGGTAATGAGCCAACATATACTTTACCTCATCCTTGACTATCTCCTTTCTGAGGGAGTTCAGCCTATATGGGCACTGTTTGGTAGGCTGAGCCTCCCCAAACATCAACATCAAGTTCAAGGACACCTGTTCTTCCTGGTTCATCCTGAAAGAGGTCTTTATATTCGTCAACAAGGTTAATTAAAGAAGAGGCCTTATTAGCGGCTAAATGCTGAAATTTAAGACTCAGATTTCTTAAAATGTCAGAGTTACTACATAATCCCATGGGACTTATTGCTAATCTAATACCTGAAAAAGGTTCACTTTCACTACCCACTACGTCTACTACATCTAGTACTTTCACTACCCCTACATCTGTACCTTTATCCCTATCAATAAATGACTTAATCATATTAATACGGCAAATACTAGTCTTCTGCCATTTTTGTGCGTCTCAATCAAGCAATTGACATCATTGATTTTCTTCAATACCTTCCAGGGGCCTGAAAATTGTGCCTTCAATGGATTTCCCGGCACTGGAAGCAAAACCAACACTTTTTCACCTTCACTAAACTGTCTCTGACGAGTACCAACATCATAATTATTTTTTTATAGTAACCTGAGCCTCTGCCTGGTGTTCTTAAGCAAAAGAATGTACTCTATATAGTTTCTCTTGTAAACCTGAAAGGTAATCAACTACATTAATATTAGGGGTATCACCCTCCCAAAGTTCCTTTACAGCATCCAGAGGTAGCCTTACACAATGACCAAAAATCAACTGAAAAGGGGAGATACCAACAGACTTGTTAGGAATCGAACGTATGGCAAACAACGCATACGGCAACTCTTTATCCCAATCATTACCTGATTCATAACAAAACTTCTTCAATACAGATTTCAGAGTCTGATGGAATCTCTCTACCTCACCTTGACTCTCTGGATGGTAAGGGGAAGACGTAACATGACTAATCCCCAGATCAGACATTCTTTTCTTGATATATTTACCGGTAAAATTTGCCCCACAGTCATTTTGAATAACCTTCGGGAAACCAAACCTCATGAAGAAACCAACCAAACTATAAAAAATTTTCTCCGCCCGTATACTCCGCAGGGGAAGCGCCTCAGGGAAACGTGACATCCTATTCACGATTGATAAAATATACTCATTACCACCGCGCATCCGCAATAAAGGACCAACTACATCAATAACAACTTCCCTGAACGGTTCTCCTACTGCCGAAATCGGAATAAGAGGAGCTTCAGGCACTTTCTGGTTCAGTTTTCCCATGAACTGACAAGTCTTACTGGATGATACATGACGTTTCACGCTGTTCTTTCTTCAATGCCTTCACGCCCCACGACAAATCATTAAATATTAAATTAGGGCTACTACTACCACTACTTCCGGTCACAAAGTCAGTCCTTTGTCGATCAACTACCTCTAAATCCACATTAACATCCTCGAGATCAACCTCTCAGGCTCTTGATTGAGTCACAACAGACACAGGATTAATTTCAGTCACAGACAAAATTGGGAACACATCATTATCACTACCTGGGGCTAAATCATTACCCAAAATTAGGTCAATACCAGGAACTGGCAAACAGTCCACTATTGCCAGTATAGCAGTTCCTTTGAAAATCTTTGTTTCCAAATACACTTCCGCCAAGGGAAAAGACAAAATAGAATTCGGAAATCCTCCCAAGACAACAAACTCAGAATTAAAGACAACAAACCTCCTTGGCAAGGGCCTTCTGATCAAAAGCGATTGCTCTGCACCGGTGTACGCAAATTTTAATTTCACGCGTAAAACACTTATTGCTATTAGTAGACACAGTTCCGTCCGATATATACTTCTCAAATCTTAGTCACTTGGTTTCATTTTCATTTTCAGTTTTTGGGCGACCTGTTTTTTCCTCAGTCAGTAAACCTATGGGTTGGAAATTCCTCTCGAGGTCTTGCCTCCATGCAAAACAATTAGATTTTACGTGGCCAAGCTTGTTACAATAACAACACTTCGCTCGGTTTGATACAGTCCCCTTCTCCTCATATATATCCCTATTGGCAAATTTAATATTCACAAAACTATGAGAATTCTCACTACTACTATCATTTCTACGCCTACTGCTAAATCTACCACTATTAATACTGTCAGAAAATTGCCTCCCGACGACTGGTTATCAAACACCTTAGTCTGAAGGAACTTCCTTTGGCCATTATCATTTCTCAATGGGTCTACCTTATGCGTGAGAGCGTGTTCAACTGAGGACACAGTCAATTCCTGAAGTGAATCAATTTTCAATTCCTCCAGATGAACACGCATCTAACGACTTAAGTGCCTCTTAACTTCTTCGGCGAAATCAAGCTCCTTAAGCTTATCATACCCATCATCCTCCCACGTCAGACATTCAGAAGACTTTATACAAAAACGTAACAGTTTAAATATCCCCTCTAATAACGTCAAATTGCTCAGCCTAGACGTCGAGTCATTCTTTACGAAAGTCCCGATCACCGATGTGTTGTCTTTTTTAAAGAGGAAGTTACAACTATATAAAAACAATTTTCCTCTTGGCATAGATAAAACTCTAAAACTAATCAATCTCTGTGTAACTAACAACATGTTTTCTTTCAATGGTAATTTTTACAAACAAAAATTTGTCTGCAGCATGGGCAGTCCCCTATCTCCCCTTCTAGCTAACCTGTACATGGAATATTTCAAAACAGAAATTTTGTCGCCTATCAAACCCCGCAATATGATCTGGCTTAGATACGTAGATGACATTTTTACTTTCTGGGACAATAGCTGAGAGACTTCAATGAATTTTTTAATAGACTAAATCCCCTAGTTCTGACCATAAAATTCAAAACAGAATGGGAAACGGACGGAAAACTGCGGTTCTTAGATGTACTAATCATAAGAGAACAGAACAGATATGCTTTCACAGTATATAGGAAACCCACTTTCGCTGTTTCTTACATTCATTTCCTTAGCTACTACAATGTCTCCGTAAAGATCATATCAGGGTGCAACCTATTCCTCAGGGAACTTAGAATATGTTCAAATGTATACCTAGATAAAGAATTCAACACGATCCGCCAACATCTAATGCAACTGCTATCCACCACACATTATCGAGAAAGCTATTAACAAAGCGCATAAAATATACTACATAGATCCAAGTCACAACAGGCAAATAGATTTTAACGACAAAATAAAGCTTATGTGCGGCGAAAACATCCAAAAAGCTACAAAACATCTCAGGTCTAATAATCCTTTTATTTTCCACTATCCCAAATCCGTCGAAAGCTCGCTCATTAACGTATACTTAAGTAAAAAAGGGGAAGAAGCAGGAGTTTATAAGATTCTGTGCAGCAAGTGTAATGAGATTCACGTGGGGGAGACAGGTAGGCCCATCTCGCAAAGAAAAACAGAGCACAAAAGATCAGTGCAATATGCTTCAGAGAGTTCGGGGATTTTCCTACATATCAAGGATAAAGCCCATACCGTAAACTGGAATAGGGTAGACCTGGTTTTCATAAATAATAATAATATTAAAATGAAATTAAAAAATGAAATAAAAATAAAAATATTGATATAAAAACAAATAAAACTAAAGACGAAAAATATAATAGAATAAAACTAAAAATAAAAAAAAATAGAAATACATAAAAATAAAAATATAGAATAAAAAAAAATAGAAATACATAAAAATAAAAATATAGAATAAATAAAATGAATATAAGATTATAGATGTAAATAAAATAAAAATAAAATAAAAATATCGATATAAACAAAAATAAAAATTAAAATATATATAAATAAATATAACATATTTAAGAAAGTATAAAAAATATAAATATATACCTATATATATCTATATATATATATATATATATATATATATATATATATATATATATATATATATATATATATATATATATATATATATATATATATATATATATATATATATATATATATATATATATATATATATATATATATATATATATATATATATATATATATATATATATATATATATATATATATATATATATATATATATATATATATATATATATATATATAGATATAAATAAAAATAAGAAATATAGATATAATTAAAATACAGATGTAAGTGAAAATGAAATTAAAAGTATAGATTTAAGTTAATATAAAAAGGAAAAAAATGGGTATAAATAAAAATAAAAATAAAAAGTAGATATACATAAAATAAAAAAAAATATAAATAGAAGAAGAAATAAAGATAAAATGAAAATATAGATATGAATAAAAAAAAAATACATATATATAAAATTTCATGATGTTCCCTTGTAATACATATATCCTCCTATAATTTTGACATAATTACTTTTTTTATCATTTAATGATAATAATTGTCGAAGTGCCATATTTAGTTTGGCATCAGATCTCAAAAAAACTAATAATTAAGTAACTTAATAGCGTAATTTAGAATTGATAATACAGTTTTAATAGTAACGTAGTTTAGAACGAATAATATCTTTCTCGATAAGAGCGTAGTATATGAACACGTGTGTGTCCAGCAAAGACTTGTATCATTTCAATTGTCATCAGTTGAGATAAAGAGAGAGTGCTTTGTTTTGGGTCGTGATGACAGGTTTGGATAACAAATGCCGATTCGTCCCATACAAGCTCAAGACGAGTGATTTCATGTTGTTACATGTTTGAGAGAAAAAATATGTCTTGATCAGTTGCGCCATGTTTTGTAAGATTGCATTCAAAACTTTTTGCTGGGATGACGTCATTTTCCTTCTAGAAGTTTCTCCACTGTATCTCGCACCCAAAATGCTTTAATGACGTCACCTCCCTGCTTCTAGAACTTTTGTATCTCGTATCCAAAATGCTTTAATGACATCATGTAATTGTTTCACGTGTTACTGGAATTCTAAAATCTGTTTCATTCTGATTCCTGAGAGCAATTAATTTGGTTCCCTCTCTCTCTCTCCCTCGTTCTTAGAAAGAGATTACTTTTAACGTAGTGTTTTGTGGTCACGTATTAGCATTAACTTTTGAGATCTGAATATAATAAAGTTATTTAGTTTGAAACGGTGCCTGGTAAAAAGGTGTGTTTTGTGGTAATGCTGCTGCAGCAAGTGATATACAGAGGTTTTCACAAGTTTGTGTAAGGTAACGTGAATTTTACTTATTAATACCATGGTATGATACGTTAGGAAATTTTGACCGAGTGAAATCATTATTGATAAATCTTATGTGTATTTTTGTGTCTTTTTCTATTTACAATCTCTTCATATTTACACATTTTTTATGTTGTGATGTAACATTTATTTACGTAGCATTTTAAATATTTCTTGGTAGTTTAACATTGCATACTTGATTTAATATTTCATTCATTAAGATTTTCTTTTCAAATCTTGAGTAATTCTTGATAGTTTAAATTTTGCTTGATTAATTTAAATTCCTGATAAAGTTTTTGTGAGTTAGTTTTGTTTCATAATTTAATTCAAGAATTAATTGAGTGTTGTGTTATTTTCAAATAATAATAAATTTTTCAGATTGTGAATTCTAATTATAAACTTTGAATTTAAAAATAAATTTTTTTATTTAACATTTTTAGAAAAAGTGTTTCATTTATTGATCACCAGTGAATAGGATTGATTGTGTGTGCATAAGGCAAAGTGATAAACATGTTTTGTTCTTTTAGTTTTGCTAAAGTGATTTAAGACCTGGGAAACAGTTAGAGTTTTTTGATGGAGTGATACCCTTCTACTCTAGAATATTTCTAGTTTAATTTTTGATACCTCACACATATTCTGATAGACTTAGTTTGATTTTTCAAGTAATAAATAAGTTTTTTCTTAAGGGATCACTGTTACTTTTAGAGTACTCAGTCGTAATAATTAATGTTATGAGAGTTCAGGTATCAGGTATATTTTTGAATCTTGAGATTAGTTGTGGAGTAACCAGGTACTTGATACGCATCGTGACTTTAAATTTGGTACCCAGAGACCCGTGGAACAAAACAAAATATCACTCTGGTTTATGGTTTATACTGGTGGTGTTAGGGATATATTTTGATAGGAGAGTGACCACATAGTTATTTTTTGCTTTGTATTGTGAATTATTTAGTTGATTAACTTACAGAAAATAGCTCTGTTCAATGTTCAGAAGTTTTTAGCAACTCCTTCCATCCAAGGTTTATCTGAATCCAACCTGACTAAGGCACAGTGGATTGCTTTAGCAGTGGCATGTGGGGGTAATGTGTCTAATGGTATGATTAAGGCACACATCAAATATATGGCAATCCAAGCATTGATGGACTCTGGTAAAATAGATGAAGAGCTAGGAGATGCACAAGAGTTGTTGAATGCAGCAGAGGCAGAACTTACAGATAAACATGAGCAAAAGAAACAGAAAAGTTATGCAGAAGCAGAACTAAGACGTATAGAAGCAGAAGAAAATTTGATTAAGCTGAAGATGCAGGCTGAAAGAGAGAAAATGCAGGCAGAAAGAGAAAGAGAAAACATAGAGAAAAGAAAAAGAAAGGAAAGAGAAGAAGAAAAAGCAGCAGAAGAAGAAAGAGAATGAAAAGAGAAAGAAAGGAAAGTGAAAAAGAAAAAGCAGCAGAAGAAGAAAGAGAAAGAGCAAGACATAAAAGCTTGATCCACATTACCTGTAACACCGTCTAACCCTACTCAAGGTAATTCATACCCTGTATTTGATGTAGTAAGAGTGCAGAAGTTAATTCTAAAGTTTACAGAAGAAGCTCCAGATGAGTTTTTTGATCACTTTGAAAAAGTGGCTCCAGGTATGGGATGGCCAGAGGATAAATGGTCGGTCTTGTTACAGAGTGTTCTCATTGGTAAAGGAAGAAGTGTTTACTTAGCCTTATCAGCTGATAAATGTAAAGAATACAAAGTACTCAAACACAATGTGCTACAAGTTTACCAGATGACCCCTAAATATTATAATGAAAGATTCAGATTTTTGAGAAAGGATGACAAGATAACTTTCTCGGGTTATGCCTACAAAGTAAGAAGATGTTTTAAACGATGGTTGGAGGCTGCTAAAGTTAAATCTATGGACGAACTTGAGGAGTTAGTAGACCTAGAACAATATCTTAGAGGAATTCCTGAACACATAAGAGCCTATTTAATAGAGAGAGAGGTTAAAAAACTTGACAAAGCTGTTACATTGAGTGAAGACTTTAATATTATACATAGCAAAAGAAATTATGTCAAGTACCAGAACCAACAACGCACAGGTTTCAGGTCTCATCTAAATTTCTGGAACATTACAATTGGAAATCCTTCTAGTGGCTATGCCAATAAAAAGCCAGGTAACACCCTTCAGCAATTAAATGTTAAATCTTCATCATCCCGTCTGTTCTCAAGACAGATACAGAACACTAATCCTGTCTGCTACAAGTGTGGAAGAATAGGACACTACAGTCGAGATTGTTATCAGACACAACAGCAGACCAAACCAGTTGGTCAAGTGGATAAAGGTAACCAGGTGAAGCAAACTACGAAGAGCAGTGTGGGGGCGACTGAGACTAAACAAGCAGTGTTTAGCAACCAGTGGAAATGTAACTTCAAGGAGTGAGTGGCTGAGCAGCTTGGAGGCTTTTAAGCCATATATCTAAGAAGGTACGCTGACAACTCAAGGAGGAAGTGTGCAGGTACCAGTCAAAGTATTACGTGATACGGGGAGTAACCATAGTGTGGTAGTTCGTGGTGCTCACCCACAGCTGGAGAATAATCTCACCGGAGATTCAGTTATTTTGAAGGGTATAGGAGGACAAGAGGTAACTCCTATATGCCGCTTGCATTTGTCCGGTGAATTGGTAACAGGGAATGTTGATTTTGCTGTAAAGGACTCACTAGCTGTTGATGGTGTACATATTTTACTGGGTAATGAAGTTAGTGGTGTACCATTTGTTCCTTGTCCTATAGTGACAGGCAAACCGTTAAGGATTAACCCTAGAGTAGATTTAGAGAAAAACCCCACCTGTTTCCAAGTTGTGTAACTACCAGGAGTATGAAGAGAACTATTCCTGCAAGTGAAGATACTGAGGATTTACCTGCACCAGAAGAATCAAGTGATGGATTTTTAAGCTCAGAAGAGCTGTTCCAGGAAAGTGAAGTTTCCCCTAGTGTTACTAATGAAGAGATTTCCCAAGAAGACGAGGATCCTGTTGTTATTAAAGATACTCCGAGTAGTCGAAGTGTTCCTGAAGATAGTAGTGAAACTACAGAAGCTGAGTTAGCAGATATTGAGAGTTCAGCCCTTGAAGTTGGTCAAGTGACTAGAGAGAAGCTAATGAAACTGCAGAAGAGGGATACAACGTTGGCTGATTTGTTCTTCAGAGTTGTTGATCAAGAAGAGATGCAACAAACCTCTACCTGTTATTATCTAAAGGAAGGATTGCTAATGAGGAAGCATCGACCTGCAGATATACCAGGAAATGCTGAATGGGGTGAATATAATCAAATTTTCATTTGATATCCATTGAGGAAACAAGTTGTAGCAGTAGCGCACGAGTCTGGGCATATGGGAATCAGGAAGACTGTTGAGAAGATTACGAAGTATTTTTCCTGGCCTGGACTTCACAAGGACGTTAGCAGATTTTACAGAGTGTGTCACACATGCCAGATAGCTGGAAAACCGAATGAAACCATTCAAAAAAGCACCCATACATCCCATAGAAGTTAGAGGAGAACCCTTTAACAAGGTAATTATAGATGTGGTTGGGCCACTTCCAAAAACAAAGAAAGGAAATGAATATCTGTTAACATTAATGTCTCCAGTGACTAGGTATCCTGAGGTGATTCCTGTAAAAAGTATAAGTGCAAAGGTAATTGCTGAGAAGTTGGTGGAGTTTTTCTCCAAGTTTTGAATACCAGATATTGTGCAAAGTGATAGAGAAACGAACTTTACTTCAAAATTATTCCAGGATGTGATGAACTTGTAGGAGTAAAACAACAGTTATCAACTGCTTATCATCCAGAGACTCAAGGAGCCTTGGAAAGGTTCCACCAGACATTGAAAAGTATGTTAACTAAGTATTGTAATGAATCAGGAAGAGATTGGGATACTGGTTTACCTTTAATGTTATTTGAAGTTAGGAATGCTTATCAAGAAAGCATGGGATGTTCACCAAATGAAATGATTTTTGGTCGAGACATTAGAGGTACATTGAAGATCCTTGCAGAGAATTGGGAAGAAAATCAAGAGGAAATCCAAGGAGAATATGTGAAGAACTTGAGGAAAAGATTAAGAGAAATTAGAAAATTCTCTTTAGAAAATTTGAAAATAAGTCAAGAGAAAATTAAAAGAAAATATGATGCTAAGACTAAGCTAAGAAATTTTAGTATTCGACAGCAAGTTCTAGTGTTCTTACCAGTGAAAAGATTTCCCCTTACCAATAGGTTTCAAGGTCCTTATAGGATAATAGAGAAGTTAAGTGATCGAACTTATATGATTGAAACATCAGGAAGAAGAAAACGACAGTGGAAGATACACGTGAATCTTTTGAAACCTTACTTCTCAGAGACTAAAACTGAAACAGTGTCAGTAACACACACAAATTCATCTACAGAGGACGATGATGGATACGAATTGGGAGCTTAAAACAAGATGAACAATTCTTCAATATTAGAAAATTTGGAAGATAAACTAATACATCTGGGTGTTGAGCAAAGTAGTGAATTAAGTGAAGTGATTCAAAGTTTCCCTGAAATTTTTGCAGATGTACCTAGGCGTACCAATCTGGCAAAGCATGAGATAAAGATCAGAGATGATGGGAAACCTTTTAAAATGAGAGCTTATAGTTTATCACCTTGTCATCGAGTTGTTTTGAAGAAAGAAGTTGAATATTTGTTGCAGCATGGATTAGCAGAACCCAGTTCAAGTCATTATAGTTCTCCTTGTGTGTTAGTAAAGAAACTTGACGGCTCGTTTAGGATGTGTACTGATTATAGGAAACTGAATTCCATCAGTGTGGCTGACAATTATTCCTTGCCTCTTATTGACCAATTACTTGATAACATTGGGCAAGCCAAATTTGTTTCCAAGATAGAATTGTTGAAAGGATATTATCAAATTCCCTTAGATGAGAATGCTAAGTTGCTGTCAGCTTTCATTGCTCCTTTTGGATTGTATCATTACACTGTTTTGCCGTTTGGTCTGATGAATGCACCTGCAACATTCCAGCGAGTGATGGATCAACTACTAGGATCAATAGAAGGAGTGGGTGTATACCTTGATGACATTGTGATTTATTCTAATACATGGGAAGAACATCTGAAGAAAAGTATTCAAGAAACTACGGGAAGCAGGACTACAATCAACTTACAAAAAACTGAGTTTGGAAAGGCAACTGTACAGTATCTAGGATTTGAAGTT
>JANJGK010006165.1:22500-32500 GCA_039081455.1 Macrobrachium rosenbergii
TGGCAGTCGTCAAACCTTAATCCAAATCAACAGACACCAACAAAATCTTACCAAACTTTTAATTTACGAAACAACTCTGGAATATCACTTAAACTATACTTCATTCAAAAATAAATTTTTTCATACAACCTAATTGGAGAACCGAGCAGGGCGGCGTATAAGAAGGATCAGGCAAGCACATTAAGCCCTAGACAGGGCGTCAGGAATTTTATTGTCCGTCCCTTTTACGCGTTTAATAATTAGGTTGAATTCCTGCAGAAAGAGGGCCCAACGCAAAATCCTCTGGTTAGCTCCCTTCATCCGCTCGATGAAAACCAGAGGATTGTGGTCCGTCCAGATCTCAACTGGAAAAGAAAAATTTGTGACATAAGGCTTGAAATGGTTAAGAGCGCGGACCAAAGAAAGGGCTTCCTTTTCAATGGTGGAGTAACGCCTTTCTGCAGCCAGAAGCTTCTTACTATAGTAAGATACCGGATGAACTCCGTCCTCCTTCCGTTGGAAGAGGACCCCTCCAATCCCGACATCACTGGCATCTACTGCAATGATAAACGGTTTCTGAAAATCTGGGGAAGTCAAAATAGGGTTAGTAATTAGCACCGATTTAAGTTTATTAAAAGATTCTTCACACTTATCAGACCATAAGAACTTTTTTCCTTTTTCTAATAAACTAGTAAGAGGTTGAGCAAGATCAGAGTAATTACGGACGAATCGGCGGTAATACCCTGTCATGCCCAGTACTCTTCTTACCTCTCTAACATTACCAGGTCTTTTCAAACTTAAAATTGCCTCCAGGTTAGCTTGTTTCGGAGCCACCTGACCCAAACCAACCTCGTGACCCAAATAACAAACCTTGGCCTGGCCCAATTCGCACTTAGCCAAATTAACAACTAGCCCTGCAGACCTAAGGGCTTCAAAAACCTTATGTAACCTTAACATGTGGGTATCCCAGTCATTACTATATACTACCAAGTCATCAATATAAATTTCCGTTCCTTCCAAACCACAAATTACCCTATTCATGAGCCTCTGAAAAGTACAAGCAGCATTTTTCATTCCAAAAGGCATAACCTTACACTCATATAGGCCAAAAGGAGTGACAAATGCCGATATCTCACGAGCTCGATCAGATAGAGGAACCTGCCAATAACCCTTCAAAAGATCCAGCTTAGTAATAAATTTGGCAGAACCAATCCGATCCAGACAATCATCAATACGAGGGAGTGGAAAAGAATTGTTTTTCGTACTTCTGTTGACTTTACAGTAGTCCACACACATGCGGAACTTACCATCTGCTTTTTTTACTAATACAATAGGAGAACTCCAGGGACTTACAGATGGTTGAATAAGGTCATGCTTCAACATATACTCTATCTCCTTACTGACCAAATCCAATTTTACTGGGTTCAGCCAGTAAGGACTCTGCTTCACAGGGGAAGCATCACCTACATCAACATCATGACTTAAAATATTTGTTCTACCTGGAGCATCCTGAAAAAGACCTGAAAAGGTATAAATTAAATTAAGCACATCCTTCCGTTTGTTAACATCTAAATGATCTAAACTACTTTTCAACAACTCCAAATTTTGCATATTTTCACCCAATGCATCCGAAGGAACCTGACACCCTAACTCATCGGAGTCCTCCGGAGGCACATCCACTACCACGGACACAGGCTCGTACACGATCGCTAATGGATCACCTTGCTTATCATGATATGGTTTCAGCCTGTTAATGTGAAATATTCTACACTTACAGCTTGAACCGGGGGCCTCAGTTTCATAGTTAACCTCAGACAGTTTCCTCAGAACCTTCCAAGGGCCCTTATATCTTGGTTCGAGAAAACTATCCGGGTCCATACTCAGCACAAGTACCAACTCCCCAGGTTCAAATGAACGTACCTTTGTTCTCTTATCAAATTTATCTTTCATTACTGACTGGGACCGTTCCAAATTTTCACTGGCAAACTTCCAAGCACTAAACATTCTACCCTTCAAGTCTTCCACAAACCTTCCAACATTTACTTCACCCCTCCGGTTGGATTAGAGCATTTCAAAAACAATTTCCAATGGACCGCGAACCTTGTGCCCAAATACCAACTCGAAAGGAGCTACTCCAGTAGAAGAGTTAGGGTGGTTCCTGATAGCAAAGAGAGCAAAAGGGAGGGCTTTGTACCAGTCGCTACCAAGCTCATAACAGTGTTTCTTAAGGACAGACTTGAGGGTTTGGTGGAGCCTTTCCACCACACCTTGACTCTCCGGGTGATCAGGTACACTGGTAATGTGCTGAATGGCCAGTTCAGCACACTTACCCCTAAATACCTTACTCGTGAAATTCGTCCCACAGTCGGTCTGAATTACACGAGGGAGACCATACCTGGAAAAGAAATCGATTAGTTTTTCAAAAACAACTTTGGAAGTAATACGCCTCATAGGTATAGCTTCAGGAAAGCGAGATGCTCTATCCATTATAGTTAATAAATAAACAAAACCAGTTTTAGTTTTAGGTAAGGGACGTACCACATCAATTACTAATTCAGAAAATGGATCACCTATGGCAGGTATGGGATGCAAAGGGGCTTTAGGGATCCCCTGATTAGGTTTACCCATAACCTGACAAGTCTCACATTCTCTGATGAACCGCTTCACACTCAATTTAATTCTGGGCCACCAAAAATACCTAGCTAAACTGTGGAAAGTTTTTAACACACCCAAATGACCTGAAAAAAAAATTGGTATGAGCTAATTCCAAAACAGAATTTCTGAATTGAGAAGGTACCACAATCTGTTCCACTCTACCAGTCTTATTCAAATTATGAGATGCGGGACAACTAAACCTATATAATAAGCCCTTTACAACTCCAAACCTAGGTTTAGTCAAATCCTCAACATCGCCCAAGTCGAAATCAAATTCATCTTTTTGAGCTTTAATAAAGGCAGCTCTGTCCCAGTCAAGTTTCATATTAACTACAACACTACCACCACTCTCTACTGACCCAGGCCTTACTACATCTAATTCTACACTACTTAACATTAAGTCATCATCGTTTTCCTCATCAAGTAAATTAGCAGCTTTTGCTGCGGACCGAGTAATTACAGCCACGGGACTAGCATTTACTAATAATATAGGGAACAGCTCCCATCCTTCCCTATCCAGCATATCATCCCAGGATACCATCAATACCCGGGATAGGTAGACTATCCACCACAGCCAACTCAGTGATGCGATCATACCCTGGAAAAGACATACGGACATTAACCAACGGAGCTAACACAACTGAATCCGGTAAACCTCCCAACAATACAAAATTTCCAGTATATTTCTCAAAACCATTCAGTGCCTTCTTCATGACCAGTGACCGGGCAGAACCGGTGTCTCTAAAAAACTTCACCTGGACAACACGAGAGTCAAAAATCAACTTTCCAGGCCACACATATTTGTCATACTTAAGTCACAATTGGGGATTAGGAGCATCAGACTTACTACTATTACCTAAACTACCGCTATCTACTACAGATCTGTCTACCGTACTATCACTCTTGACATTGGACCTATCATGAACTAATGCTACTGGACTTTGACTGTTACGCTCTAGGTATCTCCTACGAGCATTACACTGGCTTTGGAAATGCCCAGGCTTACTACACCAGAAGCAAGTTACTCTGCGGCCTGAACCTCTATTTCCATTGTTGTTATACCTGTTATTTCCCCCATTTGGGAAGTCTCTATTAACAAAAACCCTAGGGGGAGGAGGACCTCCTTGGACTCTACCCATATCCCTACCACCTGAAAAAGAATTATTAACATTATTAGCATTCTTAGAGATATTGGGAGTCGACAAGGGGGTTTCAACTCTCCTACCACCACTATGGGAGCGAGATGAAGGGTTGTTAAAGACCTTATAGTTGAAATTGCCACTACCTGAACGGTGAGTTAGCACAAACTCATCCGCTAGTTGAGCGGCACTACTTAATTTCACACTCTTCACCTCCTCAAGGTGAACCCTCAACTCCCTGCTACAGGCCTTCTTAAACTCTTCAAGGAGCAACAGTTCATATAAAGCAGCGAAAGTGGCGACTTGACGACTTTTCGACCAGTCGTCGAACTGTTCCTCCTTGACGCGTGCAAACTCTACGAAGGACTGAGCAGGGTGTTTCGTATAATTACGAAATCTGAGGCGGTAGGCCTCAGGGACCAAGTCATAAGCCTTCAAAATTAAGTTCTTTACTTTTTGATAATCCCTGGCTACTCCCTCCTCCAAGGCATTATACACCCGAATGGCCTTGCCCACTAACCTACATTGGATTAGAACCGTCCACATCTCTGTGGGCCAAGACAATCGGGAGGCCACACACTCAAATGCCTTGAAGAACTCAGGGACATTTTGCTCATCAAATACAGGCACCAACTTAAGTACCGCACCTAGGTTAAACTTATCCTGAAAATTGACTTTAGGGGAACTGGCCATATTGGTCCCCTGTAACCTTGCCATCTGTAAATTAAGGTTGGCCATCTCCATCTCATGACGCCTAACCCGGTCGTTCTCCTCAAATTCTATCTTTTTTAATTCAATTCTTTTACAAATCAGATTGTATTCCACCTCCTCCTTGGAGTCACACAAAGCATTAACAGGGGCCAGAGGTTTGACTGGTACATAATTAGGGGGAACCAAAAAAGGATTAGTGGACACATCACTCGGACCCTTGGGAAAGTTTGCTGGACCTTCATAAATGGTACCTATACGAGGAGGATCCTCAAACAGGGTTAGGCCAGCTCTCACACTTACATTATCTTCTTCCATCTCCCCATTCATACTCCCTTCACCAACACTATCTACATCAACTCTCACTCACTAAATGTTCAGCCTCAGCTAACTCTTGGTTTACCTTATTTCTAACCATCACCAAAATTTCTTTCTTAGTGTCCGTAGATTTCAACGGAACACCCAACCAACGAGCACACGCTAATAAATGATTCTTATTCAGCACAGGTAAGTGCTTAAGGCAATCAGCCGACCCCAAAAACTCAGCTGGATCAAAAACAAACTCCTCCATTTTCTTAACAAAAATAATTCGGGAGGGAAGGCAACACTACTAAACAGTAACAAATATTGAAGCGTCCACCTGAGCGTCGTTCTACTGACCAAGATACCGGATACCCCGAGCTTTCTATCCTGTCACGGTCGCCACATATGTTACGACCCTCGTTGGGCCGTAGTGCAAGTTCTTTTGCACAATAATATAGGGGTCAGTAATGGTAGCAAATATCCAGCAATAGTTGGTCAGTGGAGACGAAAGCACAACGAAAACTCAACAATATTTATTAACAAACAAAAACAAAACAAAAATAAGAAGTCAGCCTTGTGACTACCAAGGACTCACACCAAAGTCCTTACACAACTCCCGTAGGAGTTCCTAACCACTACAAGGTAATCCCTAGACATAAAAGAAAGAGAAACATATACTACAGTACATGCAAAAACAAAAAGGGCCCAAAAATAAATATCAAAATGAATCGATACCTATATCTAACATAGTGAGGAAAGAAGGAAGAGGCCAACAGCAGGAAAACACTTAATCCTCCTACCTATAAATATAAACTAAGCCTTAAACCTACTAATAACACATTAACAATTTCAAAGAGACAAAGCAACCTCAGTCCAACAAATGTGACAATATATATAACTTACAAGTGATATATAATCATACACTAAGTTGTCTCAAAAGCCTCTAGGACTATAAACACCAAATAATTCAATATAAATGACACTAATTAAATAACTGCAAAGACCCGAAGGCACACACACAAGCAGAGTTTATTAATAATAATTATAATAATAATAAGAATAAACTATAAGGGGCGCAATACCCTGCTCTCTACGAGAGAGTCTAGTATAAAATAGCAAAAACTAGTATTTTAATTTCTCACACTATAAAAGAGGGATGAAGCAAAGACTCAAAACTGTAGGCCGTGATCTCTTACACACACAAGGGCAGCGCCACATCACAGTCCATAATTCGGATGTCAGAGGGTGTCCCACTAAACAGGATTACAAAAAGGGGGAAATTCCCTACCTCATAGCAGACACCCTACTTTCCTCCTGACGGGCATCAAGTCCCCCACACCTGAAGCTCAGAAGGGCGTCTTGGAGAACACAGTGATGGCCCTCCCACGTCCACTCGGTCGTGATCCAGAGCCGACACTAGAGCCCGCGGGAAGGTCCACAGATGGCCAAAATGCCCCTGCAACTTCAATATCGATGAAGACGCAATCCTCTGAAGGGCGAAAGAATAAATCCACAGAACTGCCAGCTGCAATGCCATACAGGGAAAATCACAAGCCCGAACTGTCCTGGCGAAAGAGTCGCTCACACCGAACGTCAACACTCCCCATCTCCGGTCACTCGCCGTTCAGAAAAATAAACAAAAAGGAACTAGCGTTAATAGGACACTTATAAACTTTAAACGAGCGGGGAGGAGGTTTAACCATCATTTCACTCTGAACTCGGCTGATAAACCCAATAGACTTAAAACTGAAACCTTATTAACTAAACCTTATTAACTAATTTCCTTACGCTAAGTTTTACTTAAAATACAGAGCAGTAACAAGGCTGAGTACCAAAAAGCAAAAGCAAAGACAATTACGTTAATATATGATAATATATATATAACAAGAAAACAAAATATAAAAAAAAAATAATAATAAAATTAAAAATAAATAAAAATAAAAATATAGATATAAATAAGGATTAAAGTAAAAATATAGATTTAAATAAAAATAAAAAAATATAGATATAAATAACAATAATAATAAAAAAAAATAAATATTGATCAAAATAAATATAAAAAAGTAAACATATAAGTAAAAAAGATTAAAAATAGACATAAATAGAAATATAAATATAGATGTAAAGAAAAACAAAAATAAAAACGAACAATATACTAGAAAATAAAAATAAAAATCCAGATAATAAAAATAAAAAATAGATAAAAAATAATTATATAAATAAAATAAAAACAAAATTAGAAGTATAGATATAAATAAAAATAAAAATGTAGATATGAATAAAAATAAAACCAAAAATTAAAATATAGATATAAGATATAAATAGAAGTAAGAATAAAAACAAAAAGAATAACATCGACATAAATAAAAATATAGATATAAATAAAAATAAAATGTACATTAAATAAAAATAAAAATAAAAGCAAAGAAAGAAGTGAAAAAAAATATATACATATATATAAAATAAAAATTAAATAAAAATATAGATAAAAATAAATATAAAATTAAAACATACATAAAATAAAAATAAAGAAAAAAATATAAATCTAAATAATCATAAAAAAATAAGCATAAATAAAAGTAAAAATGAAAAAAAAATAATATAATGTAGATAATTAAAAATATAGATATAAAATTAAAATAAAAAATAAATATATAAAAAAATAGATAGAAATATAAGTAAAAAAATAAATATAAATAAAAATAAAAGTAAAATGATAGAATTTAATCAAAATAATAATGAAAAAAATATATATAAGTAAAAATAATAATGTAAATAAAA
This sequence comes from Macrobrachium rosenbergii, assembly GCA_039081455.1. NCBI lineage: Eukaryota > Metazoa > Arthropoda > Malacostraca > Decapoda > Palaemonidae > Macrobrachium > Macrobrachium rosenbergii. The sequence goes on from JANJGK010006165.1 coordinate 30,066, forward strand.
TTATACATATAAATAAAAAAATATAGATATAAAAAAATATGAGAATAATAATAAAATTATAGATATGAATAAAAATATACATATAAATAAAATCAAATAAAAATATGGATATAAATAAAAAATAAAATTATAGATATAAAAAATAAAGATAAAAAATATAAATATACATGTAAATAAAAATAGAAATAAGAGAAAATAAATATGAAAATGTAGATATAAAAAAATTAAAATAAAAAAAATAAAAAATATAGATAGAAATTTAAAAACTATAACTATAAATAAAAAAAATATATATATATATATATAAATAAGAAGGAAATAAAATTTTAAAAACAAAATTAAAATGGAAATAAAATAGAATTAAAAATAATAAAAACAATAATAAAGATAAAATTAAAAAAATAAAAATGTAGATATAAATAAAAATATGGACATAAATAAAAATAAAAATAAAAACATAGGCACAAATTAAAATAAAAATAAAGATATAGATATAAACAAAAATTAAAATTAAAATATAGATATAAATAAAAAATAAAAATCTAGAAATACATAAACGTAAAAATAAAGATATAGATATATCTAAAATAATAATGTAGATAAACCAAACAAAATCTTCTTTCAGTTTTCTTCTGAAGATGGAAAGAGAAGCCCACAAGATTCCTGTGTATAACTTGTTTACTTGTAAATATTTACATATTACTTTAATCTCGAGTACTTTCAGGTCCTAACAGTGACCCTTTTTCAAGAGATGTGAAGGTAGTCAGGCTAGTTCAAGGACCAGCAATCTTCTGGAACTTCTTCTCCCTGTGCTGTCATTTATAGGATTGGTTGTCCTGGTTTCCATTCTCTTGGAGTTGTTAATCTCCTCCTGTCGGTCTGATATCCTGAACTGATGGTCAGTGGGATTAACCCTTATGGTAAGTGAGTGGTCACCATCGGTCTGTTGGGCAGGAGACCTGACCTCCAGGTCAGAGGGGTCGATCTTAGCTTCTTTTAATATTAAAGCTCGGCTTATGGGATCTTCTGAGGTAAACCCTCTGTTTCCTTCTATCACTTTAATTTATATTTAATTTCTTTAATTTTTTATGTAATTTGTTTCATATTAGGCATAAAAGGGAGGGAAACTATTTTCTTGTTTTCTGTATTCCATGTTTTCTGCATTTTCCATGTAAAAAATCCTCCTAGCTTTGTTGAGTGCCCTTTTTCTGAACCATTCCGGGTATGCTAATGTATCGAAGTTTTTATTAATGTAATTTATTTCTTTATCTATCTTACAAGAGTCACACGTTCTCATGACCTAAGAAATAAACGTGCTAGAACACCCATTTATATATCATGACTATGAAAAGAGAAGAAATGAATATACTCGTATACTCATTTCTTCTCTTTTCATAGTCATGATATAAAAATGGGTGTCCTAGCAGGTCTATTTCTTAGGGCAAAGAGAACGTGTGACCCTTGTAAGGTAGATAAAGAAATAAATTACATTGATAAAAGCTTTGATACATTAGCATACCGGAAATGGTTCGGAAAAAGGGCACTCAACAAAGCTAGGGAAAAATGCAGAGAGTACATGGAATAGAGAAAACAAGAAATAGTTTCCCTCACTTATATGCCTAAAATGAAACAGATTACATCAAAACTGAACGAAATTAAATATAAATTTGTGAATGCCTTTGACAACACCGTAAAAAACAAAGTATGTAAAAATAAATTGGAAGGAGAAGACAGTAATGCAGATGATATAGGGGGAATATACATAATTAATTGCAACAATTGTGGAGACAAATATATGGGCGAAATAGGTAGGGGAATAAGGACTAGAATCCAAGAACACAGAAGGGCAATACAGCTCAACTCATAGGGGAGTGCTATAGCTAAGCATTGTTGGGAAAAGGACCATAGGATGGATTTTAAAAACCGTAGGCTTATATACAAAAGCAATAACAACAGTCATAGGAGGGTAGTGGAAGGGGCACTCATTAGAGAGATTAATGTGATATAAGGAAACAAAGGATTTACCTCAGAAGATCCCATAAGCCGAGCTTTAATATTAAAAGAAGCTAAGATCGACCCCTCTGACCTGGAGGTCAGGTCTCCCGCCCAACAGACCGATGGTGACCACTCACTTACCATAAGGGTTAATCCCACTGACCATCAGTTCAGGATATCAGACCGACAGGAGGAGATTAACAACTCTCAAGAGAATGGAAACCAGGACAGCCATCATATAAATGACAGCACAGGGAGAAGTTTCAGAAGATTGCTGGTCCTTGAACTAGCCTGACTACCTTCACTCTCTTGAAAAAGGGTCACAGTTAGGGCCTGAAAGTACTCGAGATTAAAATAATATGTAAATATTTACAAGTAAACAAGTTATACACAGGAATCCTGTGGGTTTCTCTTTCCAATATAGATAAACAAAAATGTAG
>JANJGK010006165.1:37500-39446 GCA_039081455.1 Macrobrachium rosenbergii
ATAGATATTCATAAAAATAAAAATAAAAATATACATATAAATAAAATTTAAGTAAAAAATATACATAGAAATAAAAATGTAGATAAAAATACAGATGGAAATAAAATATAATTATAAATAAAATAAAAATAGAGGAAAATAAAAATAGAAATATAGATATAAATAAAAACAAAAATATAGAAATAAATAAAAATAAAGATAAAAAAATGTAGATATGAATTAAAAAAATAATAAAAATAAAAATATGGGGATAAATAACAATAATAATAAAAATCTAGATATAAATAAAAATAAAAATAAAAGTCTCGATGTAAATAAAATTATAGATATAAATAAAAATAAAAAATATTAATTAAAAATAAAAAAAATATAGATATGAATAAAAATAATAATATAGATAAAAATAAATATACAAATATAGATATAAATATATATATATATATATATATATATATATATAAAATATTAAAATATAAATAAAATAATATAAAAATATAGATATTAATTAAAATAAATATATAATAAGAAAATGAAAATGTAGACATGAATAAAAATAAAAAGAAATTGAATTAAAAATAAAAATAAAATAAAGTAAAAATGAAGATGTAGATATAAATAATGAAAGTTATACATTAAAATATGCGTAATGAATAGCGTAAAAATGAGAGAGAGAGAAATAAAACAAATGAGAAGAGAACCGGTAATATAGAGAGAGAATGGAATAATAATGAAACGAAACAGAGAGAGAGAGAGAGAGAGAGAGAGAGAGAAACAACACTTCATGTGTAATGATTGCATAGTCAAAACACGGACGCATGTTTAATCTACGGCGATCATTAAGGAATTTTTAAACATCTTAACTGTGTGCTTAATGTTCTACTCTCGCCGGAAACTAAGACTTCCATTGACGTCATAAGTCTCTCCTTCGTAGGAGGGATTAATTAATGTAATTACATCCGGAGGGACGTCGTTAGATAAGTTTCAGCCAATTAGGACATCTAACAAGGGGCGGACAGAACCTATTGCCCGCCTATTGTGGGATGGGCATTTCCTTTAAAAAAACTTGAAGAAAGCAAGGAAGGAAGGAAGAGAAGAAGAGAACAGAAGAGAACAGAGAAACACAGAGAGAAGCAGAGAAGATCCCAAGAGCCTTAGTGGAGTGAGGTCGTGGCCTCACTAGTTGTGGGCTGAGAAGAAAGCAAGGCCCACACATTGATTCATATTCCAACTACTTAACTTATATAGATATATATATATATATATATATAGATATATATATATATATAGATATATATATATATATATATATATATCTATATATATATATATATATATATATATATGTATATATATATATATATATATATTTAGCTTGTATATGTACAGTGTTATTTTTACTAGTGTGATAATGAAGTAAGAAAATTACACTGTGTCTTCCTAAAGCCTCCTGGGACTCAAACATTTCTATAACAACAAAGCCAGAAAGGATAAAGCAACTATAAAAGAAAATAATAAATTTCTTTACATGGGCAACAAATAAAAGAAATAATAAGAAGCAACAGTATAACATTTGAAGGTGGTAAAGACATACAAAAAGGAAAAAACATAACATAAAATGGCGCCAGCTAAAGCGGATCTGAGGAAGACATAGAAAGTGTAGTATGAAGAACAAATCGACAAACGAACAATTAGCATACACACACAAGAATTTCATAACAACTCCACTATAAACGTCGACGGCCCAAATAGAACAAACGAAATAACAGACGACGAAGTGAACCATAACAAATCAACAAGCAAAACTCAAGAATTTAAAAACATTCTCGCTACAAAACGTCAACGACCGAAACATTCAAAGTGAAATAAGAGTTATAAACATTACCACACAGAAAACCCACAACTAAGAAATATTATTCCCTGAAGAGAAAATAACACCCAGTGAAACA
>JANJGK010006166.1:0-35000 GCA_039081455.1 Macrobrachium rosenbergii
GGTGCAAGTAAGTGCTTCCAGTCTTTATCTCTCTTGAAAACAGGGTGATATATATATATATATATATATATATACTATATATATATATATATATATATATATATATATATATATATATATATATATATATATATATATATATATATATATATATATATATCCTCACTTTGATTCGATTACCAGACTCATTTGAATATATCCTTTTGAAAATCAATGAGTCTCTGTTGACCTAGCAAGTGAATAATGTACTTTAAAAGCGAGTGAACTGTGATTGGTTGCATCTATGGTTACACTCAATAGTTAGTAGCCATTTCACTAACCACCTGGAGTGAACTAAAAGAGTAACTCATATTGTCTTCACATATATTGCAAGGCACTGAAACACAAGCACACGTATGTACATACATACATACATATCTATCTATCTATCTATCTAACTATCTCTCTATCTATCTATCTATCTATATATATATATATATAATATATATATATATATATATATATATATATATATATATATATATATATATATGTGTGTGTGTGTATATATAATGTGTGTATGTGTATGTGTTTGTATATGTTTGTACTTGTGTGTGTGCGTGTGTGTAAGTAAATGTGTTTGGATACTGCAAGTGGACTTGGAGATATGCACTGTTGAAGGGTGAAATTTTTGTACTGGTTAGTGAGAACAATCAATTATCAACTGGGAAGGTGCAAAAAAGCTAGCCTATTCTAATAATATATACTGGGAAGGAGTATCACTGAATTCAGCTTTATAAAAGAAAGTTATGGCCATAATATGGATATCAGTCAAGGCACGTATAAATTTGATACTATAATTTCGAAAGAAATCTTAAAAACGTTTAAATTTTAAGGGAAGCAGTAGAAACGTATGGAAATGGGATTACCATACATGTCAGCACAGTTTGGTGGCAATAGTGCTAATGAGTTTCTTCGCCCCTACCCTTGACACCTGTCAGGTGTGGGTTTGTAGTCTCGTACGGTCTGATTTTTGTCGATATTATCCCTTGAGTATTCACTGTTAATTCTACCACTAGCCCTAATGACTTTCGTCGACATTCCCTCTTTGACACCTGTCAGTGGTGGATCCGTATTCTCAAACGGTTGCGAATGTTCTTCAGCACTGTCTTGTATATGTATATATATATATATATATATATATATATATATATATATATATATATATATATATATATATATATATATATATATATATATATATATATATATATATATATATATATATATATATATATATATATATATATATATATATATATATATATATATATATATATATATATATATATATTTATATATATATATATATATATATATATATATATATATATATATATATATATATATATATATATATATATATATGTGTGTGTGTGTGTGTGTGTGTGTGTGTGTGTGTGTGTGTGTGTGTGTATTGATTTCTAACACTATATATCAGCACCTCGTCAATGGCTTGGAAATAAAGTCGAAACCGGTCAGGACTTACACTCCGTCTCTTATTTTTTTAAGTGTGGTGATGTGTGATATATATATATATATATATATATATATATATATATATATATATATATATATATATATATGTGTGTGTGTGTGTGTGTGTGTGTGTGTGTGTGTGTGTGTGTGTGTGTGTGTGTGAGAGAGAGAGAGAGAGTGCGTGTGTGTATATGCTTAAAACTTGAAGGCTCGAAAGTCTTTGCATCAAGGAACTTGTTCATCCTTTACGTTCATGTTCAGGAGAAAACATGAGCGTAAAAGTGTTATGCCTAAGAGATAGCAATGCAAATGAGGAGGTATGGTCTCAAGAAATTAAATCAATTGATTTCTATCAGTGAGCATTCCAAGATAAATGCACAATGATTGGTTGTTTACTGATAATTCAAGAAGTCGAGTGATCATTTTACGGATGACTTTTCTTTCTACACTTCAATTTAACCACAAGAGAATAGTATAATAAGCATTATTTTAGTATTGATTTTCCTTATGCAGTATTCGTTGTAAAAAAAAAAAAAATCGAAAACATCATCAAAATGGTGATGGAAATCGGCAACATCCGAATCTCATGATCTCTGGAGGAATTGCCATAGTTAAAATTCCCATATTTTCTTTTAAGTTTTCTGTAAAAGAAAACTATTGTGCCGGCTTTGTCTGCGCGTCCGCACTTTTTCTGTCGGCACTTTTTCCTGTCTGCCCTCAGATCTTTAAAAATACAGAGGCTAGAGGGCTGCAAATGGTATGTCGATCATCCACCCTCCAGCCACCAAACATACCAATTGCAGCCCTCTAGCCTCAGTAGTTTTTATGTTATTTAAGGGTAAATCTAGCCATAATCGTGCTTCTGGCAACGATATAGGACAGGCCACCCCCAGACCGTGGTTAAAGTTTCATGGGCCGCGGCTCATACAGCATTATACCGAGACCAACGAAAGATAAATCTATTTTCGGTGGCTTTGGTTATATGCCATTCAGAGAACTTGATTGCCTTCGGCGCATTTTTTACTTGTTTTTGCTGTTTCCAGTTAACGTAAATATTTTTTTGATTACTGAAATACTATCGGTAGCCTTATAACTCAGGATTTCTTTGTTGTACCTCATTGTGATCGAGCAATGGACACGACCACTAGTCACCCACAACAGGAAAGAAGAGGAAGGAGAAGGAGAAGTAGATGAAGAAGAAAAGTTATTGCTTACCGTGACTCTTGTCAATAAATCCAAAAGGAAATCTTAAAAAAAACTAATTTATACAAGTGTGAATGGGGGTAACTTGGATTAATACATATAAAAAGAAACTTTATAATATTTGTGAGAGTTCTCCTGAAGTATTGCAGAGCGACCTTAGAAATAATATCCAGTGTCATGGTAGCACGATTCTTGTATCCAGCAGGGAGAAACAACGACTCAATTTATGCCTCTGTTATCGTCTAATTTATGACGGGGACGCTCAATCCGAATAGCTTTATGGCAACCATGTTACGTGCGGTGAAATCCCTGTTGTTTTCAAAGGCTCTCATGCAGCGCAGACATATTCGTGTGAGTGAGGACAGCAATACGTGGAAAGCAAAGATGCTGTTAATTCTCTTTTATAATAAACGATTAACCATTGATGCGGAAAGTAACTAAATCTCTGGGTGTTAAGTACGTTCTTTGAAAGTGTACAGAAACTGTATATACATGCTGTTTTTCTGTTTACTATTTGTTATTCGTAGTACGGAATGAATGCAATTTCAGCAATCATTACTTAATGTTTGATATTATCAGTTTTAAAAAGTTGCACAGTACATCAATCTTAGTAGGGTTTTAACTCTCAATATGGAAGGCAATTCGCGTAATTAGTTTCGAAATCCGGCTACAGATTTTTCAAATTTCATCAGTAACGCTGGCGTCTGATATGACATATGTTCAGAAAGAAAACTACTTGTTTAGGTCAAATTTCTCTATCTCTTTTATTCCTTTCCCTTTAGCTCCATTTTGCATCCTTAAGGATCTCCGATAGAAGAAGCGTAACGAGAACCTTTGCCATGATAAATGCTGCTAATATTTCTCGTTCTTGTTGGCATATATATATATATATATATATATATATATATATATATATATATATATATATATATATATATATATATATATATATATATATATATATATATATATATATATATATATATGTATATATATATATATATATATATATATATATATATATATATATATATATATATATATATTAAGAATAATCCCTCCTATGCCACCTTTCATACAATAATTTAAAGTAAGAGGACAAAGTAATTCAATACAGTAAATTTAGTATGATTCACTGTAAGAAGATTCGCCCCTAAAATCTCTCACCACTGCATTTTGGGGGGAAAAACCCTTTAACCCCCTTTCTTGTCCAAAGTGCTGTCGGAGATCCCTTAATTCCAGGTGTGGACCCGACCAGAGCTAATCGTCGCCCGAGGCAGGTCAGCTGGAGGGCTGACCATGTGTGCTCTGCCATTTTTGAAATTAGAGCCGTGCAGTCTGCAGTTCCATGTGTGCAGAGTGATCACAACGCCATCTAGGAGGAGAAAGACGTAACTTCCGAAGGTATAAAAGGCCTTGGAGAAAGGAGCTTTCTCTCAGAATTGTCAGCGACACCACAGACTCCAGAGCTCCATCCCTTGCTCTATCAAACTGCTTTTTTTTTGACACGTGGCAGGCAATATTCAAAGTAACTTTTGTTGTGAATTAATTCTCTTGCCCTCCCCCTCACTGGTCCTCATAAAAAGAGAACTTCAGCTACTAATGAAAGGTAATGTATCAGGATTTAAGGTTTTTCGTCAGTCACTTTCCCTATTCTCCTCCAACTGTGTTTCTTTCTGTTCATACTGTGATATAATTACAGTGAGGCCTGTATTACTTTATATTTTGTGCTGTTTAATTTGCAAAGCAGTTGCGAGAAGTGTAACATAAACGTGTGATATTCGAGATATTGGAATCAAGTCCAGTCTAGGCATCTTCAATGCAATTCCTTGAGTCCCTCAATACAGTGCTAGTTTCGGTTACGTAACCGTGTGTTTCGATTGCAGGATAGTAATACCAAGCTTTGGATCTGTGTGTCACTTTGTGTGTGTAGTGGCCACGCTACTTCGTTATCAACAACCTTTGAAGCAGGAAACCCAGTATACTCCCTCCAGGAAATTCCCTGTCATTTGCTCTCGCCTCATTACCCCAGAATTATGCTACCATTCCCTTGATATGTTTTCTTTTGTAAATATAATGAATTAAGTTAACCCTAGAGTTTGTCTATGTGTTTTGTTGTTTGTAATTTTAGCTGTCCGCAAGGCCAGCGGCCAGATTATTGTGGTAATTAAGGTAAGTTGTGTATCATCTTAGCATAGCCCATTTATCCAGCAAAACCCCTGCTTTAAAATTACAATTATATATATATATATATATATATATATATATATATATATATATATATATATATATATATATATATATATATATATATATATATATATATGTGTGTGTGTGTGTGTGTGTGTGTGTGTGTGTGTGTGTGTGTGTGTGTGTGTGTGTGTGTGTAGAATCTACTGGTCAATTTTACCAGACACATACTTAATTATATATATATATATATATATATATATATATATATATATATATATATATATATATATATATATATATATATATATATTTTTTTTTTTTTTTTTTTTTTTTTCTTCTTCTTCTTTTTTTTTTTTTTTTTTTCAAGAATTTATCCCTCCCTCGTCTAGCAGCCAGTGAGTAATTTTTTCAGGGAGTCATTTTCACCTTTCATTTGACCCTAGGGCCAAGAAAACATGGCGGGCGAGGTAGGAACAAGCGTATTTTGAACTAGGGAAAAGTGGTTAGTGCCTGTATTTCACTCATGTAGGGATAGCCTCCCACCTCAGTTGACCTGGGGTGGACAATAGTGACCCCCCCCTCACCTCCATCACGCTATATGGGAGTAGCTAATCCGTTATGGGCATGGGGATGTAGCCAGGCTGTGAGAGAGATAGGAACTTAACCTCTAAGTACTTAATCTTAAGACCACTTTTACCTTCACTCTTGTGCTGGCTGTATGACTTTTGCAGATTGACATGGGCTGAGGCTTTGAACCAAACAACAGTGGAATATGTGCTCTATTTCCCCAGCACCGCACTCCGCAGATAGGTCTTGGGCGAACCACATGTTCGACGCTTCTTCCTGCACTGGCGAGAACTAACTCCAGTACACGGCCGTGTCGTATATGTCTAGTGCACACATTTACCGATCCAGGTACTTTCATCCGCAATTAGTCAATAAGCCAGCCCTTTCCCTCCCCCTGAAATTCCTTGATTTTTCCTCCAAAGCTCATTTTCTTCCTCATAAAAAAGCAGTCCCTTTGTTAAGTCACCCTACTTCGAGCAGCCTGTGAATCACCCCATGACTTGCTTTAAAATCAACCTAATATGATTCAGTGATAAGTATTCAAATATCCCCTCCATAGCACAAATTAAGGGCAAATTAGTTTAAGTGATACAAGTGTTTGATTCCTCCCCCGTGCAGAGATTTATTGTTCAATTAATAGCAAGGGAGGTTTCCTTCTTCCCCTGTGTTTGTACAAACTCCTGACCTCTCTTACAGAAGCCATGTTACCCTGTCCAGTCTGCAAATCTATGCCCCACTAGTTCTGACTGCCATCCAAATTTCGCAAGCATTCCTGGTCGCAGCCTGTTCGCAAGAATCCGTTGCCCACACAGAAATCATCTCGATTAACTGATTGCCATTTCCCTGGAATTCACCCCTTCCAATGTATTATTGTCTGTGAATGGATGTATTTCAACATAACAGAGTCACTTGTTATAACGGGGATTGTAGTATCTGTGACCCCTCATATTTACATTGCTTATTTGCAAATTACTGCATTATTGATTTATCGTGTGTAAATTATGTCTGTAAATTGTCAGATTTTTGGGGTTTCACATATTTGCCCTATTCTCTGTAAATAAACCCCTTTTTAATTGTAAAAGAATTCTAATAACAAATGGCAACCTTCATTATTTACGTAAATCCAGAAAGATTCTAAGGTGAGTTTCCAGTAGTACTCCTTTTATTCATAAACTTGGGCCCCTCTTGGTATGAAGGCAGTCTATAATAATAAATTGCTCCAATTCCCTCCTGCACCAAGGACCCAGTTTATGACAATATATATATATATATATATATATATATATATATATATATATATATATATATATATATATATATATATATATATATATATATATATATATATATATATATATATATATATATATATATATATATATATATATATATATATATATATATATATATATATATATATATATATATATATATATATATATATATATATATATATATATGACTATTTATCACATCACCGTGATTCATATACAATCAGAACGCTACAAATGTCCTTTAATATCCAATTCGCTCTACCTCGGAAATAATATATTTTCATATATGTTACCGAAGGGGAATTTTTTATTTGATAATAAGTCCACCGTCCCGTGGGGTCGAACAAGCGACGGACGAGGACTCAGGACTACAGGGACGCACTAACGCAGTCGGCCACAAGAGAGGTATAAGTGAATATCACCTCCCATCAACTCCACCCGTCGAACTCAGGTGTTTTGCATTTGGAGACGATATCCACCCACCTCTGCCATGTTGACCGTGTAGTGCGTTTGTCGCACGTAGCCATATTATGACTATTTATCACATCACCGTGATTCATATACAATCAGAAAGCTACAAACGTCCTTTAATATCCAATTCGCTCTACCTCGGAAATAATATATTTTCATATATGTTACCAAAGGGGAATTTTTTAGTTGATAAGTCCACCGACCCTTGGGGTCGAACCAGCGACGGACGAGGACTCAGGACTACAGGGACGCACTAACGCAGTCGGCCACAAGAGAGGTATAAGTGAATATCACCTCCCATCAACTCACCCGTCGAACTCAGGTGTTTTGCATTTGGAGACGATATCCGCCCACCTCTGCCATGTTGACCGTGTAGTGCGTTTGTCGCACGTAGCCATATTATGACTATTTATCACATCACCGTGATTCATATACAATCAGAAGCTACAAAGGTCCTTTAATATCCAATTCGCTCTACCTCGGAAATAATATATTTTCATATATGTTACCGAAGGGGAATTTTTTAGTTGATAATAAGTCCACCGTCCCATTTGTAGCTTTCTGATTATATATATATATATATATATATATATATATATATATATATATATATATATATATATATATATATATATATATATATATATATATATATATATATATATATATATATATATATATATACTACATATATTCCAGGTGGTTGTTGATGTTCTTTGATGTGCTATCTTATACATGTTCATGTCTGCACGTAATAAGTAACACGTAATCGCAGTATATTTGCACATTAATTAATGTCCTTCATTATGGAAATGAGACACACTGAGTTATTCAAAGAATGTTGGATTTTGGTTTACTGTGGACACGTTTGGTCGGTCTTTGATATCAATTGTTTTGCTTCAGGCCTTTAATTGGAAAATGGCACACCAGTTTTTGTTGTCTATTAGATACTTTCGAAGAGTTGTTGTAGTGTATCCAACACAGACGAGTCCGAGAGATCTGTAATTCCTACTGTTTAATCTTGCCAAAACTGACAAGGTGAAAGTCAGTTAATGGTAACATGTCATGGGTAAGGAAAACAGACAGACAAACTGAGAGATGCTTAATAATGAAGGTTTTATGAGCTTTAAAAATATAATAACTGTTCACCAAGAAATGTAGCTGTCAAACAAAAAGAAGAACTATGCTTTTTCAACAAGCTTTATTCAGTGCGTCAATAATAGCTTGGTAGGGATTCCAAATCAAATATCCCGTCATCCTAAATTTCATTCCCAAACAGGAAAATTCCAGTCATTTTTTTTTTACAGTAGAAATGGCTTCTTCATTACCATTTCAGCAGAGGATTTCAGATGAAGGAGAATAAAACATTTCATACCATCCCATAATCATTTCAATGCTATATTATGTCATTTTAAGATGATTACTACAAAATCAAGGCTAAGGAGGTTCCATCAAAGCTATTAATATGTTTCTCTAAAAAATAATTTTATTTAATTCTTCTGCCGTAGTTTTTGAGAATACAGCGAGCGACTATTTACGAAGCCAGCTATAATAGAATGCGGGAAGGTTTTCCATGAACAAAGTTACCTGCTACAATGTGTTTGGTAATAGTGTGTGCTGGGACGTCAAACGTACTAGAAGCCTTAAGTACAAATCTGGATGTCAAGTTAACATCATATATATCAAGTAAAAAAGGAGGTTTAATTTCATATACATCGAAGTGTGAGAAAGCATTTTATGGAGGTATGGATGAGCGTGAATTGTAAATGCCGAATTCTCAATGGGAGAAAAGATGGGTTCCTGTTGTGGCCCTTGCAAGTCAAAAGCATTTTGTATGGAAGTTCACATCACCTTAGGGGCTGAAATTTAATCTGTCAGTTGGTCGTCACTTAAAAAAGCAACGTCACACACACACACACACACACACACACACACACACACACACACATATATATATATATATATATATATATATATATATATATATATATATATATATATATATATATATATATATATGTGTGTGTGTGTGTGTGTGTGTGTGTGTGTGTGTGTGTGTATTTTTTCAACGAAAGATTAGGTAATCTGATCAATCAGTGCCTTTTCACATCTCTCTCTCTCTCTCTCTCTCTCTCTCTCTCTCTCTCTCTCTCTCTCTCTCTCTCTCTCGTATTTTAAGATTTTATTCCAATCTTGTTTTTCGAGGGTCAACTGAACTCAAAGACTTCCCTCAACAACAATGGCTACTCTTCCAGTTGCAAACGGAAATTACGGCTCAGATCACGTGATCTCATGATTCCAGGCATGTAGGGCTGCCATGAGTATCTTGTAATCGTTTGATCTTTTCTTTCCTTTTTTTTTTTTTGGAATGCATTGCCAAAGAATATGCAAAAGCAATTACACAAATCCATTATGTCAGAGAGCACCGGCGGTATCTTCGTAAGTGTCAGAATGGATAAGTTTTTCAAGAGCAATAGCGAAAGCTCCGCAGGAAATGGAAGACTGGCACTTTGATGTTGTGCAACACAGTATATAAGAAAACACATCGACATCAGGGAAATAAAAACAAAATTATCTGAAGAACTTACTATAAAGACTTTTTGAATCTTCAGCGACAAATGAATGGAAATATAATTAAAGAATGCGATTGTCAATATGGGAAATAAAAAGTGTATCAAAAACTAAAAAAAAAAAAAAGATGACATTAAAATAAAAGGTTTCATACCAAAAAGTCCCTAAACCCTCAATTCATATTATTGCGTCGTGAACTTTTCTTGTGAATCCTACGTCGAATGATCATTTCCCTTAAGCTACGGTTTGGATTTTGCGTTCTGTCCTAGTGGTGAATAATGTGAGAATAACGAAGTGACTATAATTCTGGAAAAATATGGTGATATTTGTAGTGAAAATGCGAATTATCCACGTCAGCGTAAAAAAAAAAAAAAATCAAATTGCTACAAAGATCCACGATACTCACAAATGACATGTTGAAAGTCAATAAAAACATACACACGACAAAAAGTAATAAGCCCTGGGGCACTGGTAATCATAAATAAAGTGATTACGAGGATAAGTGTAACACCTCTTGAGCGAAGAAATGACGTAAGAAGAGTTTTATATAAATCCGGCAGAAGTTTCTAAAATTTAAACAACAAATGGCATATAATGAAAGAAAATAAATCTTCATAAAAAGTTTTGTGGTTTTGCCAGCTTTTCCTTTTGTATATACATATATATATATATATATATATATATATATATATATATATATATATATATATATATATATATATATATATATATAATATATATATATATTATATATATATATATATATATATATATATATATATAGTGATACAGGGAACAGGGAAATACTCCAGGAAGCATATTCAGAGGAAGACGGACGAAAACCACACATCACTAGGCTGTCTTATTTATTTTATAGCCAACGTTTCGCAATTATGTACAAAATTACATATTCAGGGCTGTGCATAAGAAAAGATAAAAAAATAATTATAAGTACAGTCTTAGAATACATTTAAAATATTACAGTACGAATGAAATAAATAAAAATAAAAACACAACCAACCTAGAGGTGAAACAGCAAGGAACTAAATGGAAAGAAACCACCACAGTAAGGAGTTAAGCTAAATACAGTTGACCAGCGGATGTATGGGTATTTAAAAAATTGTTAAATTTTTAGGGTTGGTAGTATGACCGATGACACTAAAATCTATGTTCTCAATGTAGGTTTTACATTGTTTTGAATGGTTCCTGATGTTGGAGTGCTCTGGGTTCGAGATTCTGCTACCTGTGCGGAAACTAACTCCCCGACGTGAATCAATGCGCACCTTAAGAAGCCTACTGGTGGATCCTACGTAATTCCCTGAAATACAGTTAGGGCAAGTATATTTATAGATGACACCAGAGGATATATATATATATATATATATATATATATATATATATATATATATATATATATATATATATATATATATATATATATATATATATATATATATATATATATATATATACATATATATATAAACGTACGACGAAAACCTAAATAAGAACGACTCCCTTTTACAGGATGCACTGCTTTTCAGACGTTACTCTCTACCGCTCTTCTGAAAAATTTACGGAAATATTTAACAGGACAAAAGGGACAGCTTCAGAAATGTCAGTTACGAGAGTTAAAATGGGGTGGATAAAAGAGTTGGTGTCTCCCTGGAGGGACAGATCTGACAAGGCCATAATCGCTGAAAGCGGTCGTCGGGAAGCTTCCTATCAACGTATTAACATTGGTCATCAGATGGCAATCCGAATGATGTTCTTGCAATTGGGATGCAGAAGGATCTCATCCACTGAATCCCATTCCCTGTGTCTTACAGATTGATTCATGTTATTTTACGGACATCTGTTGTTTTCATGACCTTTCTCTTTGCATTAGTATGAACTTTTCTAATATCCATATGTAGGTGAGCTCTTCATTAAGAATTCTGTCATTTAGCACGAAGGGTTCAGTACTTTACTTCGTTACTGTATTGAGGGATTCACTTTAAAGCAAATTCACTCTGCCAGTTTAACGGTTATGTTTTGTGACTCTTTTGCCGAGTAAGTGACTTGTGCTTTCTTGATAAAGTATGATGCTGGCAGCATTAAATCAAAGAAAATAAAAACACAACCATAGTTACATGCAACTTAATATACTTGTTGCTTTACATGATGAGTAAGGTGAATCTGTCGTCAGAAGCAGCAAAAAAAAAAAAAAACTTAAATGTAGATGATACCCGACCTGCCTTTAATGAAAAAGCCTAAACAAAAGCTAATGGAGAGAGAGAGAGAGAGAGAGAGAGAGAGAGAGAGAGAGAGAGAGAGAGAGAGAGAGAGAGAGAGAGAGAGAGAGAGAGAGAGAGAGAGTAAATTGCCAAACTACATCGTAATTTCGGATTTAAAACTCCCAATATAAGAA
Source organism: Macrobrachium rosenbergii (assembly GCA_039081455.1). Taxonomy (NCBI): domain Eukaryota; kingdom Metazoa; phylum Arthropoda; class Malacostraca; order Decapoda; family Palaemonidae; genus Macrobrachium; species Macrobrachium rosenbergii. The sequence goes on from JANJGK010006166.1 coordinate 12,208, forward strand.
CTCTTGAAAAGCCAAGAGATGGTTTACTGTTGAGTGTACAACTATAAAATATTCAATTCCAATTAAAACACTGGTAAATTGCGAGGGTTAAAATGGGTAAATAAAAGAGTTCGTGGTCACTGTTCTATTCTCCTAAAGAAAAAAAAAATAAAATAAAACACGGTTTCTCAAACATTTTTCTTTTAGTGCAAATACACGACCTCTGAAAGGTTGACTGCAATGGATAATTATTACATGATCATGCTTTTGTCCTCTATGATAAAGCTCACTTTTGTGTCTGTGCAGCAAGTTTTCTTGCCTGTGTACCTCAACATATCAGTGTGCTTTCCATTGCTTGAAAATATGATTCCATTATACGGCCTATAACAGAGCCTGTGAAAACTCATTCCCAACACGATTTTTTACGACTGGAAGTTCCAGTGATTTTGCTTACAACAATATGAGTCTCGTACCTTGTTCAGTTAAAACAGCGGTAAGAAAAGGGGCTAAAAAGAACAAGACATGAAACCTCATTTTCAGTTGATACCGAAGAGCAAATGAAGCTTTCTTTAGGATATCTTAGTAGCGAATCGTTGGCTACATTCTAATATAGCTTTTCCATTACACTGGAGTTACGTTAGATTCTGGAAGAGCGTGTACTTCGAAAATCATGATATTATCTGTTTTCTTTTCTCTTGATGGCCTTGTATATGGTAATACTTCCCTGTCAATTTGTCGAAGAAAAACAACGAGGCATGGAGCTTTGGAGCTTTCATTTAAGAAATTATGAAACCAGATAAAAAAAGTAAAAAAATGCGCCGAAGTTTCTTCGGTGCAATCGAGTTTTCTGTACGGCCTGTAATGCTGGATGAAACTCTCTGCCACTGCCCACGAATCTCTCAGCCGGCCGTGGCGCCCTGTGTTGTTGCTGTGCCAAACGTACGATTATGGCTAACTTTAGCCTTAAATAAGATAAAAAAAAACTACTGAGGCTAGAGGGCTGCAATTTGGTATGTTTGATGATTGGAGGGTGGGTGATTAACGAACCAATGTGCAGCCCTCTAGCCACAGTAGTTTTTAAGATCTGAGTGCGGACAGAAAAAGTGCAGACTGACAGACAAAGCCATCTCTACAGTTTTCTTTTACAGAAAAACTAAAAAGGCAAACCAGTTTAGAGGACAGATATCTTTTTATTCCTGTCACATTAACTTGAAGATATCAAGTTATCAGAGAAGAGCTATTTTCAAAAGTGGTTTTGGAAGGGCATGCGATTATTTATCCAGAAAAATCGGTTTCATATTTTTACCCGTAAAGCAAACGGACTCACTTTAAAGTTATAAATGTTCCTAAGTATTGATTAGTCTGCTTTTCCGCTTTATTTCATATGCAAAACAGAAAAATAAAAATGAATGTATCATAATGGATCTAATCATATATATATATATATATATATATATATATATATATATATATATATATATATATATATATATATATATATATATATATATATATCTATCTATCTATCTATATATATATATATATATATATATATATATATATATATATATATATATATATATATATATATATATATATATATATATATTGTAAAGAGCCGTTGCTATTTTCAATAGCATGTGAAGCTCCACTTACTTAAAATTCACATAAACAATAAAACATGCAAAGTACAGACAGTGATTCTACTTCATGACTGCCCAGAACCGAGGAACAGGGAGCGATGAAAACACCTCTAACATTAGCACCAGCTAAATCCTCAGCGCCTTCATGAAAAACTCAGTCCATCCTCTCTAAGCCTACTTTCCACCTTTGTCAGCCTTTAATTTCCACTGGGTACTGTTTATCTCACTGTTCCAGCACCACTCCTGTGGATGCGGCCAAAACACAGGAACCTGCAAGTTAACGGACAAAAGACCCACACGCGGGACAGAGACTGTAAGTCGGGAGTACAAGCTATGATAGGTCCTGACCAGGGGTCATGCAAAGAGTTCGTTACCAGCTAGAATAAGAGTAGAGTCCTTGCCGGACCAGTCTCCGACTGCCCTCCTCTTTCTGACCCGGTCAAACTTTGTCATGCTACCATAGTCCCACCAAAATACCTTGCTTTATTGCACAAAGTCTGGCCTACACTTCAAGACAACGCATTCTACGGGAAAAGGTACAGTCTGGATTTGGGGTCTGTTACATTGCCCATTCTTCCACTATAATGTTCATTCTTTCTAATATCTCTGCCCCTTGGAGTTCTAAGAAAATATATGAAGTGTTAATGTTTTCATTTCAAGGAACATAAACATCTCATAGTATTTGCTATTTTACATTGTTCCCTCTCAACCTTCAGTACTCCCTATGTGAATGTGAAAGTGTTTTCTTTGCAACAAAATGACAGTAAATGTGTCTTGCAGAATAGGCATTTTGATGTTGTTTGCCTATCTGTTCGTCCACGGTGCTAATTTCTGAATTTCTGATGTTGAAGAACACTTCAAGAGTAATCTCTGAAGACTTACATCCTTACGTGGCAGAGTTCCTGTATATTTATTTATCTTTAGGGTCCAACCATAGTGTGATTTATTTCAGATTAGAATGAAATCTAGATTTAGGAAATTTCACCATAGATCATAAAGTCTTTTGATACTGGCACTATTTGATTTATGACTAACGCAATATCAATGGCAAGGAGCTAGTGAGAAGCTCCCATTGCAATTTCCTTCTGATTTTTTTTAATAAAAACCTAATTAGTGAAGTCTTGCATTTCTTTTGAAAACTATTTAATTTACTGTTAACTTACTTCTTTTTATGAATTTAGCAGGTTGGCAGTTCTAACTGCCAATCTGATCATAAAGAATAACTCCCACAACAAGAAGCGCTCTCTTGATAAGTGTAACGTAGTATACAAGTATACATGTCAAATCGCGAACTGCAAGTCGCAAAATATTTCTTATATTGGAAATACTACAACTTCACTATCAAGAAGACTTACTATGCATTTGCAAAATGGTAGTATTAAAAATCACACGAGAGACACACACGATGCGGGTCTAACCAGGGAAATGCTCGAAGCCAACACTGAAATTATTGACAGCGTTGCTGATGCTAAAAGGCTAAAATACCTTGAGGCAATATACATAAATATTCATAAGCCTCCCCTAAACGTGCAAGGAATCAACGCAATAATTCTACCTTCCGATCGTGAAAGGAGAAGAAATGCAGCAGACTAAAATGTGTCGTCAATGTTGGACCTATGCAAATATTTTAGTTAACTTTATATTTGTCATGTTTTATCTTGTTCTATCCTGATATTGATAACTTTGTATTTACATTTTACTTATACTTTTTACGTGTGTAATTACTATATTAATTTTACATATACAGTTTGAATGTCTCTTTGACGATTCTTTGTTGACCGTCTATTTTCAGCTATTTATTTTTTGTCTGGTTGTTTCTAAGTATGTAAATACCTAAATAGCAATTCTTGGTAATTGTCAACAGGCCAGTTGTAAACAAGTTTAGTAACAAACCTATGTTTTAACTGTTAATTTCAAAACGCTAACTGCCGAATATTGGATTTTAACCATCGAATAGTTATATTTTTGACAAGTGTTCCCTTGAAAGAATGTTATATATATGTGTGAATTTCCTTGTAAACACTCATTTGTAGCAGAAGATGTCTCTAGAAGAGACGAAACGTCCTAACCAATAAAACGTCCATCAAAATGAACTTTGGTGCTTTACTCCATCAGTTGCCTGAAGAACAGAGGAAGATAATAAGGAAAATCGAGAACATTAGTAAGAAACTAATAAACTGCAACTTCGCTGTCATATTTAACGACATTTGCATAAAGGAAAACTTACTGCCAACATTCACCAACATATATATATATATATATATATATATATATATATATATATATATATATATATATATATATATATATATATATATATATATATATATATATATATATATGAAAATAAGAAGGCCCATAAAACACTATTTAAACGTTGAAACCATATATTTCGGGCACTTGCTTCTGTGTCCCTGTTCACTGGTAGAATATGGACAGGTGGAAAGTTACAATGGTATATATACAAAAACATAAAGGTGTGGCCTTAGGCCTCCGATGGTATGGAGGTGGCGTTTCTTAAGAAGGAGGAGAATGACCAAATTCCCTAGTGGTTTTTGGCGTCATTAGCTCCCGTTTGGCGATGGATTTGACGGTCGCGTTTCTTGGGTCATCTTCTTCAGGAGGGGTTTGAGGATTAAGGTGTCGATGTCGTCCGATTTCCAATGTCCTCCTGACAGGTTCATATTGTTGGTTTGATTGATGATAGCAGATTCCAGCATCTTTCTTTTGTACGGACAGCTACTTTTGAAAACCAACTCTGCCCCACTCCAGTTAATGACATGCCCTGTATTTCTGATATGTAGGAAAATTCCCGAACTCTCCGAAGCCAGAGTTTACAAGATACCGTGTAGCAATTGTCATGACATCTACGTAGGCGAGACAGGTAGATCGCTCTCGCAAAGAATAACAGAGCACAAAAGATCAGTATGTTACGTTTTGGAGAGTTCGGAAATTTTCCTACATATCAGAAATACAGGGCATGTCATTAACTGGAGTGGGGCGGAGTTGGTTTTCAAAAGTAGCTGTCCGTACAAAAGAATCTGCTATCATCAATCAAATCAATAATATGAACCTGTCAGGAGGACATTGGAAATCGGACGACATCGACACCTTAATCCTCAAACCCCTCCTGAAGAAGATGACCCAAGAAACGCGACCGCCAGATCCATCGCTAAACGGGAGCTAATGAGGCCAAAAACCACTAGGGAATTTGGTCATTCTCCTCCTTCTTAAGAAACGCCACCTCCATACCATCGGAGGCCTAAGGCCACACCTTTATGTTTTTGTATATATACCATTGTAACTTTCCACCTGTCCATATTCTACCAGTGAACAGGGGCACAGAAGCAAGTGCCCGAAATATATGGTTTCAACGTTTAAATGGTGTTTTATGGGCCTTCTTATATTCATATTACACAGTAGTATTACAGGAAAAGACATTCATATATATATATATTTACACAGTTATACTTCGTACTTACATGAGGTTAGGTTCCAGAACCCCTCGCGCAGGGTGAATTTTCGTGTGAGTTTGGCATGGTCTCTAAAAATGCTAATAAATGCTTATTTCTAATGTTTAAACACTAAATATGACCCTAATCATGCTCCCAAATTATTAAGTTATCTTTTAAATGGAATTAAAGTTACTGTAATTTCATTTAAAAGTTAGCTTAATACATTACCCTTAAAAAAGAAAAATAAATGGTTTACATAAAAATTGAGAGTAATAAGAAAATTTCTCTCTCTCTCTCTCTCTCTCTCTCTCTCTCTCTCTCTCTCTCTCTCCCCTTCCAACCGATGTATTTTTAGAATCGTCTCAACCTCTTTTTAACAACTTCTTTATTCTGTGTCTCTTTCTCTTTGTTCTGAAATGCTTTTTCATGAACAAACGATGTTTTATATTTTGACTAATACAACTCTCAGTTAGGCTATTATGTCTCTATGTTTTAGAACGTATTTGCAACACTAGTGCATTTACACTTCGTAGACGATACACGTCAAATTAGATCAATTTAAACTACCTACTGTACAGGTAAAGACGTACAGAGAATTAATAAATTGTAAAAATGAGTGAGCGCTAACTGTGAACGAGAGAGAGAGAGAGAGAGAGAGAGAGAGAGAGAGAGAGAGAACCAACACGAACGGTAAAGAATCGCCTGGTTCAAGGGTTGTCCTTACTTAAGAGAGTGAAATTATTTATCAGTTATTACGGAGACTGAGAGAATAACACACGAGAGAGAGAGAGAGAGAGAGAGAGAGAGAGAGAGAGAGAGAGAGAGAGAGAGAGAGAGATTGTTCTTACTTGAAATGTCAAGTTATATTATTTATGAATTACAGTATTACGGAGAGAGAGAGAGAGAGAGAGAGAGAGAGAGAGAGAGAGAGAGAGAGAGAGAGAGAGAGTTAGCTTAATACATTACCCTTAAAAAAAGAAATAAATTGTTGACTTAAGAATATAGTGTGTGAATGTCTCCCCCATTCCACCAGTCTATTTTTAGAAGTCTTCTCAACCCCGTTTTTACAAACTTTTTCACTCTGTCACTTTCTCTTTGTTCTGAAATGCTCTATGTCTCTATGTTTTAGAACTGCGCATTTACAGTTTGTAAACGGTACAGGTAAAATTAGATCAATTCAAAATTACCTACTGTACAGTTAAAGACATACAGAGAAACAGTCCTGTAATACATAGGTTGGCTAACTTCGAACGAGAGAGAGAGAGAGAGAGAGAGAGAGAGAGAGAGAGAGAGAGAGAGAGAGAGAGAGATAACAATTGTCCTTACTTAAGAGAGTGAATTTTTTTTATGAATTATTACGGAGAGAGAGAGAGAGAGAGAGAGAGAGAGAGAGAGAGAGAGAGAGAGAGAGACAGACAGACAGACAGACAGACAGAGAATTACAAGAAAAATTTGACCACTGATTAGCAACACTCCCCTTGCTGTCATGTTAAATGACATGTCTGAGAGCTTTTGCCTTCACCTCCTTCTTACAAAAGATGAGGGAAGAATATGTTTGTTCAAATAATACGAATTTTGTAATTACAGTTTTACTATTATTATTATTATTATTATTATTATTATTATTATTATTATTATTATTATTATTATTATTATATGAAAATTAGTACTTATTATTAGGTAAAAAGTTTATTTATCATACAAATAAACATACCTGTATGCATGTACCATAAAAATTCATCTCACTAAACGAGAGAGAGAGAGAGAGAGAGAGAGAGAGAGAGAGAGAGAGAGAGAGAGAGAGAGAGAAATTATTACTTTTAATAATATTCAATGGTATTTAATTTACACATAAAAACTTGAAAACTTATAAATAACAAATAAAAATTAAATAAACACTTTTGCTGGGTTTCTCAGTGTTCCAAATGTTCGCGTGTCTGTGAAAAACTCATGTATGACCATTAGTTAGGTTCCAATGAAAAATTCGTGTGTCTGTGAATTCGTGCAACTCGAATCTCGCAAGTTCGAGGTAACACCGTATATGTATATATATATATATAATATATATATATATATATATATATATATATATATATATATATATATATATATATATATATATATATATATATATATATATATATATATATATATAGTTAGGTGAATGTTGGCAGTAAACTCCCTTTATGGAAATATCTTTGAATCTTTGAATATGAAATATTCTCTGGATAGATGTACCGTGGTTTGCAAAAACGGATGTAAAACGAGAAACAAACTGCAAAATGTAATTTATATTTGCAATATCACTACCAAGAGAGCTGACCACGAATTTACATAAAAACAGCTATGAACACAATGCCAAGACGTACACGATTCACATCTTACATGAGAAATTCTCATGGCCAAAATAGACCTTGCTAATAACGCCCATTCTGCTACAAAACTTAAGTACCTAGAGGTCATATATAGCACAGTTTATAAACCTCTCAACGTGCAAGCGATTAGTGCAATGGTCCTCCTTTTCAATCGTGACATGTAGGGAAGCATCTCAAAACAAAGAATTTCACTTTTACATTATGTGTATTTCACTTCATTTTACTTGTTTTTTTGGAAGCTAGAAAATGCTTTTGCAAATTTCCTTATGATGCATGTACTTTTCATCTAAGTCGTTTGCACATTTAATATCTGACATTACATCTAGTTGTAATCTACATGTTTTTGTTCCTTTAACAACTGGGTGTGTTATCTTATATTTTTGTTTTCAACAATTACATATATATATTTAAAAACAATATTGAATATTAAACAAAAAACTGGGAGTTATGATCGTCATAAACGTTTCTGGTGAGTTTTTGAGACCATTATCAAAACTGCCAATTCTTTGTTATTAATTATTGGATTATGAAAATTAATTAAACAACTTTAACCTCAAATTTAAAGGTTTAATTGACTATTGCATGTAACTGCTTTTACTGACAATTAGATCAGCTAATTAGCATTTTTGCCTCCGGAATAAGCGCGTCTTTATAAATTATGTAATTTTCAGTCGTATGTAACTGTAATAGCCACAATACCCTCTTAACTTCTCGAATTCTTCACACTTTTAGGATACGCTTGTCGCTTCAAAGCCTGAGATGCAAATGCAAGATTAGGAAGAAATTCTGACGTCCGTAGTAGGATTTAAGCCCGCATCCAGAGTTTTGTAACGAGGTTCCGTTATCGACCTGACCCGGAGAAGGAAAAAGTCTATTGCCACTTATACATAACTATACCTGTGGAAGTCAGATACATTCAGCAGAGCTAGAATAGATCCCTCCTACCATCGTAATAAATGGGTGATCATTTTTGCTCAGCTACGGTAAACTTTTAATAAGTTCTTTGACAGATTTCATTCTTAACCTCATCAGTAATTCATACACGGCAAGCGCTGCAGCAACAGCTGTATCCATCTTTCTTTCCTTGATTCGTATACAACTTCACACTTCACCTCCATAAAGGACAGGTGGTCCTAGAAACCCTTCTCAATCTTTGCCACGCACGCCGAGACCTTTGTTGCATCACCTATTCTGTAACTCAAAACTCCTTTACATTCACTTTAACAATTTAGCGAATCAGCTTATACTTACACACACACACACACACACACACACACACACACACACACACACACACACATATATATATATATATATATATATATATATATATATATATATATATATATATATATATATATATATATGTGTGTGTGTGTGTGTGTGTGTGTGTGTGTGTGTGTGTGTGTGTGTGTGTGTGTGTAATTTCGATACATCAGTAGCTAAAGATTACGTAAGGTACTCAATCCAAGCAGAGCATTTATAAATATTCATCATAGTATACATTTCTGTACATTCATATAAATAGTCCTGAGCTTTGTATGCCCCCCAAAATTTCCTCGTATTACTGTACACTTAGCATATATACTGTACAGTATATAAGCGGTCATAGCCAAAATGATTAAAATTTTATAAACTAAACGACAATGATATCACCATTGCAACAAGCATGGTTGACTCCCAAAATACACATAAATTACTGTAATTGCATCTTGTGTTAATACCACTGATAATCATTCATTATTATTGTTTGATAATTATGTATAGTTATGTGGCTGTTGAAAGATGAGTCGTTGGTACTGTATTATAGATTGTTTTTAGTTTTATTTTGTTTGTAGTTACATAAACAATGTTTATTTATTCAAACATTTGGTTATCCTATTTGTTAACCAAGATAACCCCCATCGTTTGGTCCGTCTTTTTGTTAACAAGACGAATTGTATTCTTATATTTACTTATAAACACTTACAGGACATAATTTCAATAATTAATTCAAATTTGAATATAAGTTTAGTATCAAATTTAGTACAACATGACCCCTACAAATAATACCATAATACCAAAGTCTATTTACCTGTAGTCACTAGTTAGAGACACTTTTATCATAATAAAAGTGAATAATACTTAATTTATATTTTTGCGGACAACATGCTAGTGGCTTTCAGAATACCCGACTTCACCCAGGAAAAAAGTTGTAAGTAAAGACGTTGATGAGACTGTGTGCTGCAATCACTCATTGGTAAATAATTATACGTAAGAACTTAATTGCATAACTTCGTTATATTGATAATAATACCTTTAAATTTCTCTAGGTTTAAGGTAAATCACATAATAAAAAAAGAAGACCGCCCTATGATGATGCATTTGCAGTAGATGGACCTGACACCCAAGGAAGTCCATGAAGACCTGGTCCACTCAATAGTTTGGACACCCCTTTGTAAACAGCCACCGGTAAGGTTGCTGCATTCGGAGATGGTAGGTTCAGCACAGAAGGTGACTCATGGCCTGGATGCATAAAAGCATCGACCACCATTAAACAAGTAGTTTCCATCATTGGATAGTTTTGACTAACGTTCATTCGACTGTCCAATAGGTATCCGAGACCATGAGCATTAGCGCCTAATCAATGCAGAATGCTCTGAGAGAAGAGCACTGTTTGTAAAGTAGGTGTATACCACAAAAGTTAATAAAAGAATTGAAGCTGACAACTAGATTGGAAAATTCCAGGGCACTAGAGGCTTCTTCCTAGGATGATCCGGATGTTATCTAGCGATTAATAGCGCAGAATGAGACATGCGTTAGCCACTTTAAACACTAATCGCATAAAGAAATCATGTCATGGTCACTCCAGGGTCCTCTACCTGTCAAATTTCTGACAAATCAATATATTGGAGGGGTAATGGCCTCCTTGTTTTGTCATCTAAGGGTACTTTCTGGACAGATACTTGTTAAAGAATTAGACAGTTCAGAGGGAATAGTGCATAACACGACTACAAAAGTGAAATAAGTAATCAAGATGAAATACAGAGGAAAGCTATCCGTGAACTTTCTGTTGCTCCACACGATATGATTGATCAGCCAACTGTGGCTTTGAATTGTTTCCTTGCGCCCGATTTAACTTCTGTCTTTCCTGTGCTCATTTGCACCTATTGGCCATCATTTTAAGACCTATAATAGTCATCTATGTTGATGTGGATATGAAGGCCAGGATGCAACCTTCTTCAAGGACAGGAAAACAATGACAGAATAGCTGTGGACCTCCTTGGAGTAGGGCAATATTATATTAAAAAATCTGCAAGAACCATCTTCCACGTCTGATGCTCCCTGGGTGAGGCCAAGAACCTTGTCAATGTCCTCCATAAGCAAAACAGGCCGAAACTGTTGTCTCAGCTCATTTGTCACAGTTGAGTACTGCTTCCAATTCAGTCACTGTGAAAGGTTCCAGTCTTATACGATGCTGTTCCTGCTGCATTTCTGATATCACTTGCAGCTTGAATCACTGCTTACATTTAGATTCTCCACATGTCAGCATCAGTTTTCCTACTTTTCTGATTACTCAGCTAAATTCTTTTTTCCATACATGATTTAGGACGAAATTACTTCCAAGTGACGACTTGAATTCAGGAAGGTCATATATATATATATATATATATATATATATATATATATATATATATATATATATATATATATATATATATATATATATATATATATATATATATATATATATATATATATACATATATATTGGTACTCAAACCTTCTTTCATTTGGCCTCACATCCTTTTTCTTATAACCGTCAGATGCTGATACCCACCGCACTGAGCAATAGCCTAGGAGCAAACTCGGTCCCAGTCATCGTGAACTTCTAGATTTCCTTGCATTTTTCGGATAGTTTGACCACAGCAAACCTCGAATCTGGAGGACCGAAGGTGAAAGAAGCTTTCCCCTCCCTGACGAGACTTGAAGGCTCATACAGTTGAAAGACTGAGGTCGGTGCTAACCACTGTTTTGAAGGAAGATAAGAATTCAGTCCAAATTATACATCAGGACATCTGTTGATTACAGATAAACTTTACAGGGCACACTCACCAAACATATGAAATCTTATAGACAAGCACCTCTGAAGTTGAAACTTGGCCACTGGACGTGGCTGAACGGAACTTTCCCCAACATTTTGCTTTAACAACATCTAATTTTTGTGTCTACTTTGTTGATTTAGAGATGCATTTTATCCTTTATGATCACTGTTTAGGTAAAAATGAAATTTACATTTAAATATGTGTATAATATTTATTTCATCTGTATACAGAGTGAGATGTTCCTCCAGCCTAAATTCTGTAGTCAGGAACCTTTCGGATAAAATTTGTTCTTCCACCAGGTATCTGGCCATATAATGTGAGGAGACAAAGGCGATGTTGTTATCCAAGCACGTGAGGTATATATCACTATAAACGCTTAAGTGAATTTTGACAATTTTTTTGTGAAATAATGTTTGGTATGGGAGAAACAGATACCAGAAAGACAGCAAAATTTTGGCAATTAAAACATAAAATCGATTGTGGTTTTTCAACATGGAACAAACATCTAATAGAAATCTTGGAATGCGAGAGGATATGAGACTAATGAAACGATCCTGCATCTCGAAAATTAGTCATTTGATACACTTCGAGAATGGATGTGGAGGACATGCCGTTCCAGAAATGGAATTATTTACCATCAGAATTTCAGCCATAACTTTCTGTTTTTATTAGAACAGTTTATTTTTCTTTCACGCTGAATAGTGAGATACATTTTGATGATTTTTACAACAATAAAACAATGTAAGCAATGACTGGTGTCTCCTATCATATAACTCTTCGGTTCATTCCAAATAAGTCAGACACCGTGGTAGATCTTCCTTATTTTAGAAATATCCGATCGGCAATGGTCAACTGAATAATAGAATGGGAAATTGGAAAAGAACATTCTCATACCCAGCATGTGGTATTGTATCCAATACCTTAATTAACAAGCTTCAAGAGAGTCGAGTGTCATGTGATCCTGAATCACGAGCGACATTAACTAATACTGACCAAAACTTTTTAAAAAATTTTTTTGCATGTCAAAGATTTATGAATACTTCTAATTTTACAAAACTTTTATTTTGCATTTTGATCTACTATGCATGGGTATAAAAGAACCTTATGAAATATTGGAGAGTAGGCGCCACTGTTTCTTTGTCTCTGCTCAGAGGAAACGGTAGCCATTTCATTATTCTCCGCCTCTTGGTCACTAAATGGCGACTAGTTTTTAAGTAGTGACAGTCTTGAAACAGAAACAGAAAAGTTGGAAAACTGGTATAATCAAGCGTCGATTATTCTTTAAACCCGTTACTGAAGCTCATATCAATAAAGGTGGAACCTCGCGTTACTGACATCCAGGTCAAGACCAGCGTACGAAAAGACGGACGGACAGAACGGAAATTCATAACACATTTCAGTAGAGAGGGGGAACGGCTGCTTTATCTTTTTGTTATATTATTTTCTTTTGATGCTGCGCTATGTTCATGTCAAAATTTTTTCTCAGCTTTATTTATTTTTTTATTTGTTTTATGATGTCATTACTTTTTTCGTATAAAGAAAAACAATATTAGCTTGAATAAGAGGGAAAGAGAGAAGGAAAGAAAGAAAGAGAGAGAGAGAGAGAGAGAAGGGAAGACTGTTGGAGTATGAAGATATGGAAACGCAATTGCCAACAGACCTTATATCAAAACACAATGAGCAGCAAAACAAATCAAAAAGAATAAATTCTATGTAGCAACTCCGAAAATTTACCATCAGTATTCTGGACCTCTTTTGCTTTTTACAGTCATTGCTTCTCTTCTGTCAAAATGATTTTCGCTTCCTTTGAAAAGGAAATGCCACTCACATATAAATTTTGTTTGTTTTATGTCATCGAACATATCAACAAAGGCAAGATTTAAAAAAAAAATAAAAACTTGTCTATTTTCGTTTAGAAAAGGAGGGGGAAGTGGACGCAGTTTTTCATTTGTGAAAAAAACCAGTATGTATCGTACATCTTTTTTCAACATTATGCCGTTTCCACTGACAGGAGGTCACAATATTAAGAGAGAGAGAGAGAGAGAGAGAGAGAGAGAGAGAGAGAGAGAGAGAGAGAGAGAGAGAGAGAATGGTTGATAAATTCTTGTGCAAGAAGCTACCGCAAGATCCCCCTACATAGCCTACAAGACTCATCAACTCAGCGTCTAACTCCTTACCCGCTCTGTGTCACTCGTCTAAATATTTTACGTACCTTCGTGCTTCCTAGATATAGATGGGTTTCGTTTCCTATACCTATTCCACTCTATTTATCTAGCATTTCATAGGTCCTCCTCCTCACTTGTGTCCCAGCACATCCGAATTATAAACTCTTTTCCTAAACATTATCATCACTGCAGCTACGCTTAATATTCTGACTTCTTGCATGACCTCATCCATAACCTTATCAAACTACTATGGAGACAACACACCTTTGTCATAACACTCTCTTTTACACCAAACCAGTCGTTTTCTATTAGCACACATTTCTAACATACACTTATCATTCTTAAAAAAGTTGTGGTCACTGAATAAATAACGCATCTTCGTCTTCAGCATCTGTCGGTTCTGCCGTTGGCTTTTTTGTGCCCATTTATACTAAATATCGCATTTTACCTTTACTTGAAATGGTTCATATAACTGTTTCATAATAAATACTTGATACATACAATTCCTTACTCGCCTAACTCACGCTGTTCTTTCCCTTTCAGTTTTTCTAACTTTACTTTATCTATGAAAGTCCTCGCCTGGTACAATGAATAATGTTATATCCCTATAATTCTGAATGTTTCATCAATCACCTTTACCCTTATGCCAAAGAAGAATTTTCATTTTCACTCCAACCTTTAGAACCTTTGTCTCATCTATGCATTTCGTATCCACCTTGGTGAGCCACTAAACCACACTCTCACCACATTGCTAGAAAATCTCGTTTATTGTCCTATTAATACATGGTGTCTTTCCATTCTTCAAAATCTTAATTACGCTTCTGACCACAACCATAATTTCGACAAGCATTCCTAGGCTTACCCGTAACACGTGTCAATCTTGTACGGACCAGCTTGGTCTCTGTGCTACTCTCCAAATTCAGCAAATCTAATATATATATATATATATATATATATATATATATATATATATATATATATATATATATATATATATATATATATATATATATATATATATATATATATATATATATATATATATATATATAACTTTATTTATCTATGACAGCATTCCCTTCTGATGACGTCATTTATTCATAGATCTGCTTGTTCATTAATCGTTTTCTCAGAAACTGCATTCCCTTAGAACAACATATTCTCCCTAAATTCTTACTTATGTTTTCCTGATTGGGTTTTCTACTGTTCTTCACCTTTTTCCTGCCTGCTCTATTCATGCTGCTGAATACCTTTACATGATCTTTCCAGTTGTAATATCCTGTTTACTTTTCATCCTTTCCGCCTACACCACAACCTTCCTACTCTCCAATACCACAGTCACTCCTTGCTAACCTAACAACCAAACACTTTATGCCTTCAACTTCCATGTGTTTAATCGTAATCTATTTCCATCTATTTTCTCTTTAAATGTTCGAATTTCTTATTAGCAGACTCTTTTGCCTTTATAATTTAACATTAGCAGACTTTTTCTCTGAATTCTTTCAAACAGAAGCTTTTATGTCGTAACTTTTACTTGACCCAGATTTTTAATGAGCAATTTCTGTTAGTATTGCCTTTATAACATTAGCAAATTTTTTTTCTCTCAATTCTTTCAAACAGAAGCTTTTATGTCGTAACTTTTGCTTGACCCAAATTTTTAATGAGCAATTTCTGTTAGTATTAAATGCATGAGTTTGTTCTTCCCTCTGTACTCAAGCAAGATAAAAAAAAAAAAATACTCATTCTCTCCATTTTCTCCTTTTGCAATTTCTGCAGAAGCCAAGAACTTTCAACAGGCAGACCACTCTCCAAAGGCATTTCCAAAGCCTCCTCCATTCTCATTTACAGCAACAAATCTGCACTAACTAAAACTGCCATGTCCTTCTGTTGTTTACCTTTATATTTAAATCAACTACCAGAACCATCTTTCCATATTTCTCGAACCCAGCCGGGCAGATTCAGACCCCATTGATTATACTTCACACTGGAACTCAACTTTTTTTTCTAATAGCCTTACCCATGCAGTCCTTGACCTAACACATTTGCACTGGTTCAATCATTTCCAGAGTCTTCCATTTTAATATAAAAGCTATCCCTACTATAGCTTCGCACCTTTAAGTTGCCCCATAGATATTCATTCTCTGCTTTACTGTTCCTGCTTATTCACACGCTCACATGCACACACACACACACACACACACACACACACACACACACACACACACACACACACACACACATATATATATATATATATATATATATATATATATATATATATATATATATATATATATATATATATATATATATATAAGAAAATGCCACGAAAGAAAAAGAAACAACGGAGTGATTACTAGGGGCTACGACACAACAGTCCTTTAATAGCAGACTGATGAAAAATATAAAAATAGGTTCACAGGAAAGCTCGCATAATTGACAGATGACATGTGTATATCCTTGAGGGTGGGGATTTACAAGGAACAGATACACCTGGAATCCAACACAGTTTGAAGAATTAGTGGACCTCCCAAAACAAAGGTAAATCTTTTGAGAGGTTTTTTACAAAGTATTAGGCCAACTGGCTCAAAAGCAGGGAGGAGTCAATTAAACTATTATACAGGGGAAGAGACTATACTATTTTCAATCCTTTTAGTCATTTTAAGTGCTTTCTCCCACACTGCCAAATGTACTTCATTGGAAGTGATCGTGTTAACGCCTTGTTAATCATTGCCCTTAGGAGCTATAGTAATCTGGGTTTGATCCTACTCTCCGATAAATTGATCGTAAATCCCCTTAAGGTATTTGGATTTAACATGCGGCAAGATCAATAGAAAGAGTTCAAAATATCATCGTAACTTGTAACAAGACATTTTCATAATTTCATTTGCAATTATTGAGGACAGGAAGAAAAATATAATATATGACTGAGACTCCAGCGAATTTTTTTTTTTCACGTCGCATCGTATAGAGCTTTGTTCTTTCCAAGGAAGCTTAAGTTAAACCCTATTTTTTATCTTTCTTAAGATAATGCCACCTCCTTTTGCATTGACCATGAGGCTCCTCCCTCTCACTCTCTCTCTCTCTCATATATATATATATATATATATTATATATATATATATATATATATATATATATATATATATATATATATATATATATATATATATATATTCTTCTTCATTTAACGTGCTTTTTCCCATTTTTCATATGGGGTAAGCATGATGCCTTCTTTTGAAGGACTTTGATTTGCCGTTGGGGTAGGCCGTAGCCTCGATCGGCTGCCCTGCCTGACATCGCTTAGACCCCGGTAGCACCTGTGTATATGTACTGTGCCAAATCCCCAGCTCCCTTTCTCCCAGCAGCGATGAGACGTGAGCGGTTAGGCCGACAGTTCAAGACGTGTGAGGCGTCTGTTATGTTTTTAGAAGATGTTGGAGTGGCTTTGTCTGTGTGTGTATTAGTCTGTAACACCCATTTGCTTTCAGCAAACCTACCCGTTGATTACGTACATAATCCCGGGGTGTCTACACAGATAGTAAAGTGTCCGCCCCTCTGACCGGTCGGCTGCGGATTTGAACCCGCGACACAGACTTCTTATGAAGTCCGAGTCTGCTGCTCTACCGACCGAGCCATCGAGGCTCTACATATATATATATATATATATATATATATATATATATATATATATATATATATATATATATATATATATATATATATATATATATATATATATATATATATATATATATATATATATATATATATATATATATATATATATATATATATATATATATATATATATATATATATATATATATATATATATATATATATATATATATATATATATATATATATATATATATATATATATATATATATATATATATATATATATATATATATACATAGTATATATATATATATATATATATATATATATATATATATATATATATATATATATAATATATATATATATATATATATATATATATATATTATAGATATATAAATATATATATATATATATATATATATATATATATATATATATATATATATATATATATATATATATATATATATATATATATATATATATATATATGTATATATATTTCTGACTCACATCAGGATCGAACCCAGATCTTTCAATTGAAAGGCCTATATGCATCAGACGTTCCCATTTTTGCACCTTCCATGTTAACATTTATTGCTCCATTATTCTGGTTACGATCATAACCTTAGGTCCTAAATCACCAAGGATCATCGCAGCAGATTAAAAAACGCTGTTGGTTCGAGTTTAATGATCGGAAATAATATTGTGATGTCTTGCGAAGGAGATCGTAAAGGTATGTTCGAGAGTATATATTTTTTACAGGGTTACGTCAAAGGATAGTTGACTATGATTTGAAGTAATGCTTAATAGTTAACAAATGACAGCCTTACTTAAGGCATCCAGGCAAGTGTCTGAGATTTTTATTGTTGGCCGTACTAAAGGGTGTTTTCAGCGTCCTTTCGACCCATAGCTGTTACTACTCTTTTAAACCTTACTTGATCTGCATTTCCGCTTTCTTTCTTCAATCTTGCCGTCCAGCCTCTCTAACTATTTCCTAGTTTTGCAAACTGCGAGGTTTTCTTCTAGGTCCCCAGTTAGATCCTTGTACCTCATCTCCTTCAATTCCTGGATTTCATTATTTTGCTGTCTAACCACGTCCAACTCTCTTTTTTCCCCTTTCTTTAGCGATGAATGGATGAAGGTGCCCCAGTGCTTAACATGATAGCATATATTTCATCAATCAAATCAAGTTTTTGATGGTGCAATAAACTGTAAACAACGTTATCATTACAAAAATATTATTACATATTTCACAAAGCAATCTAATAAATAAAGTAATACCGTTTATCAGACCATAAATGATAGGTATTTTACTAGAATTCAAAGAATTTGTTTACGTAACCAGTATCTTGCAATGCATGTAATAAGTTCGATGATAAGTATTGACAGACATTACTCGTTAATCAACTTTAAAACTTCACGATAATTATCCTAATGGTTATCACATTTAGTAGGTAAAATAATTAGCAAGAATTCGCAGAGCATAAAAAAATGCTGTATAATTTATGAATTAGATGACGGAAAAAGATGAACATATCGGCTAATCAAAACATTTGTAATAAGCATAGCACTTCCATTTAGTAACGAATGAGCTGGAGGAGGAAACGGAAGAAAAATAAAATGAACAAAGCAGGAGAAAAATACGAGGGAGGAGATGAAAGGGGAGAATAGGAGAGGTATTCTGCCATATCAATATAAAGATTTAATGTTTGGGTGGAGTAACATATACTTTCAGTTGTCTTGTTTAGTTTATGGATGTTAGTATATGTGTTGCCAGGTTTTACGCCGATACTTGATTTAGTGTATATATATATATATATATATATATATATATATATATATATATATATGTATATATATATATATATATATATATATATATATATATATATATATATATATATATATATATATCATAAACTCTGACTATAACCAGAAACAAAATAAGCACGGAAGGCCCACCTAACTCGTTAAGGTGCCCTTCCACTGGGCCGGCTGAAACGACTACAGCCGCCCGGCTACAGCCGGCCGGCTGTAGAAACAGACTCCTACAGTGCTATTATTATGTACCCCTTTCCAATGACCCGTCTACAGCCGGTCTGTCGGCCAGGCTGCCCACCTCCCGACTCGAGCCGGCTGGGCAGCACTCCTCTCCGAGCAGGTCCAGCCGGCAGGTCGGTACGATTTTTCTGCGTTTCTTAACTCAGTAGTGTTGTTTTTCCAGTTTCGATTTGTGATGGATGATTTGAAATTAATAGAATTAGTTCGTAAGCATAAATGTTTGTACGATTCCAAAGATCAGTATTATAAGGATACACTTATAAGAGACAATGTGTGGAAAGAAATTTCAGAAGGAATGGAGCAAACACGTGAGTATTATATAATTTATTTTGATATTATGGGTTACATTTTGATATCTAGTGAGTAGATAATTTAGTGTTTATCAGTTCTTGTAACATGATTCCTTTGCCATGAAACGGATCCATCAAGACTATTGAAATAATCAGTAAACCTGTCTCTTGTTGAAAACCCTTCAAGGTTTCCAAAACCACCACCTGCTCTTATAGGTATGAGATTTTCTGTAGGCATATTATCCAGTTGTGGATTTCCAAAAAAACAAACACAGTCCTTTTCTAGATATGCATCCCTTAGCATATTATGAAGACAACAAGCGGTCATTATTAAATTATCTGTGACATTTGGGTCGATTGCTATTGGCGTATAAAATACTCGAAAGACTTGACACAATAAAGCAAATGAGTTTTCTGAAACCCTGCGTGCGCGTGAAAGTCTATAGTTGAAAACGGCTTTTTTTGAGTCCTGGCGAGCAACAATTCTGGAATAGGGTTTCATCATATGCGTTGACAGTTTGAATGCTTCATCTCCCACTATTACATGAGGTAACTCAAAATCCTTATTTACATGTCTCGGTGGAGGAAAAAAATCCTCATTTCGAATTAAGTTTCCTATATTAGATTTCTCAATTATACCGCTGTCTCCTTCTTTGCCAAAAGAGCCTATGTCAACCATTACAAATTTATAGTTAGCATCTACAAATGCAAGTAAAACTACAGAAAAATAATCTTTATAGTTAAAAAATAAAGAACCGCTTCTTTCCAGGACAAAATATTCGAACGTGTTTGCCATCAACAGCTGAAATACAATTAGGAAAATTCCATTTTTCTTCAAACTCCTTGGCTATGTCTAGGAGTTGATTTTTGGTAGGGTGAGGCATGAAATTAGGGGGAAGTTTTGACTACATACTTCCAAAACATGTTTCACAATTCGGCTGATGTAGCTACTTGATATCCGAAATGAAAATGACAATGAAGCGTAGGATTCTCCAGTCGCCAGGAACCTGTAGCAAAGAGAAAAAAATACCACAATTTTATCATGTGCTTCAATTAATTCCTTTATATTTTTTTACAGCTGAAGAATGTAAAAAACGATGGGGAAACATTCGAGATACGTTCAGGAGACATAAGAAAAAAAAACAAACTGCCTACAGGTTCATCTACGGCCCAAAAAGTTAGAAAATGGCATCTGGACGGATATTTAGAATTTCTCAACCTAGTGGAGACTGAAAGAGAGTGAGTTAATTATGATATGAAAAAATATAACGATCAATTATTTGCGAATATATTTTCTATGCAAAAGTAAACATATGGGCAGAAAATGGGTGGGGGGTTTAGTGCTTGTCTAGTGTATCTGCCTCAAGAGGCTATGTTGTTATTCAGAATTAAATTAATGCTTATTTATATGTTATAAAGCAAAGTAGGTGAACTTCAGAATTCTGTTTCAAGATTTTTATCATGTAGGTCTGTGCATTGTTATGGAATTCACAACGTGCCAAATTTTTTAATTACTTTAATAATGTTCTTGTTTCAGATCAGTCACTAATACACAAACAACGGACATTGAACCAGAAAAGACTGTAGAAGATGACCTGCAGGATGATCAGATTGCCGAAGAAAACGAAGGTATTGATGCTGAAGAAAACCTGCTGAAAGAAACAGTGGAGAAGAAAAAAGTAACGCGGATTTCAGGAAATAAAAGGAAAACATGTGACCTGATCTAGAACAGGTTCAGAAGAATAGTAAAGAAAGACAAGCTTTATTTTTGAAGGCAATGGAAAAGCGGGAGCCAGACCATCCAGTGGACATTTTCTTCAAAAAGCATGGCAGGGACCGTGAAGAACCTGTCCGCAGAACGTCAAGTTAGAGCAAAAATGCAAATTTCGCAAATTGTATGGCAAATGGAACTGGAAGAATGTGCTTCTCGGGAGTCGCCATTTCGTCTGTTCAGTCCTACAGCTCCACCAGAACACCAACACCAATTTTGATGACTCAGCGGTGGTTACAGATGCCCAAAATCCTTCCTCACAAACTCCCTACAGATGCAGCAGCACACCAAATTTTGATAACTCAGCGGTGATGACAAGTGTCCAAAATCCTTCCTCACAAACTCCAACGTATAGTGATAATGAATTAAGTTTTCTGAACAATGTATCAGGAACACAGTTCCATTTAAATCAATGAGTTTTATGATGATTTTTTAGAAATGTTGTTGCATTTTGTTTTGTAGTAATTATTCTCATATAGAACTACAACTAGAAGTGCAAACCAAGTAACTATATAATTGGCCTAGCAAAAAATGTACTAAGCATTTAACAATTTTTTGAAGTTTTTGTTATAATAGGAATATCCATTTAATTGCTTCTAAATGGAAGTGAATCAATCAATTAATTAATTTAAACAATGTAACATTTTATTTGGTTTCTATTAGTTATATAAGAAATGGAAAAAAAGTCTCTTACCTGAGAGTTAGTCCCAATTTCTCAGCTGGGGTTATTGGATGTTTTATAAAATGGCTTGGTTTGCCAGATATTTCAGTTTCAATCAGTGAGAGAATGTAATTAAATTGAGCTATATTTACTCGGAAGAATTTTCTAAATATATATTCGTCCTTTAAAAGGGTGTCTTTCAATCAATATCCTTTGACATCCTTGTTCTTTTCGAGATGTGAAAAGTTCATGTGGAGATGACCTTTCTAACTCTGCTTGCATCACTAAACAACATTCTTCTTCTTCTTCCTCTTCCGCCAAGAGGTATTGAAGAAGTACGTCCTCACTTGCATGTGCCATTATTGAAACTGACTCCTACACCGCCACAGTCGTTGTAATGGAATCTGTATCGACGGCTATAGCCCATCCGGTTATAGCCGTCGACTTTAGCCGGGCTGGCTGTAGTCGTTTCAACCGGCCCAGTGGAAGGGGCACCTTTAGACACCCGACGAGAGGTTCAAGCTGAGACCGCAGGCGCAGGTCAGAATGGGAGAATTAGATTTATTTCAGGGAATAACCTGTTTTCAATTCATGCATTCACAAGTGGTAGCTCCACTCCGATATACCGCTTTGCGCTAACTTTATTTGGTAAAATATGAGATCTCTTCAACACG